>JAKTUA010000002.1:1050980-1243380 GCA_030556435.1 Teunomyces pallodes
CGTTATTGTTGACCTTGCAGTTCAGACAAGGGTAGTTGCCGTCGCACTTGACCTTCTTGCGGCGGCAGTTCTTACAGGCCTTCGAGACCCTCTTGCGTTTACGTAAGGTGTCGTCCATTCCCGAATTGTCCGTCGATCACTTGCTTGTGCTTTATAGAATGTAGTTGTTGGCTATTTGTGTTTTTTTCTATTAGAAGCTTGATGGTTATAATTTGTAATTGGAATACGGAAAAGATTCAAAACCTTAAAAGAAATCTGGGACCAGTGATACAAAAATTTTCCCCACTAATCAGAATTTTAGACAAAAATGCTGAGATGGGAGGATTTCAGAGAAATACAAAATACGTAAATGTGCCAAGTGGTTGTAAATATGCGCACGCTGCAAGTCTCGTGAGGTCATTGTGGCCAGAGAAACAACCTCATGACATCCTTCGCTCCGAAGGCGACCGTTAAGGATGAGTATTTTTTTTCCCTGTTTTATGAGCCTTCTTTCACTTGCAGGATTTGCTAATAAAATACTAGGCAGCAACGCACGCCTCACACCATCGTCGTTTCAAGTAAAATAATTATCAATCTAATCTTAGTTTAGGCTACATATAGTTATATACCAAGATTGTTGTCAAAAAAAAAGTTGGGAAGATTGCTGATCTGTGAATAAAACAGTGTTGCAAAGATATCGTCGTTCATGTAATCACTGAGCAACTCGGAGCTGCTCGCCAGAAAAGTATCTGGCGCTGTGTGGTCTGATTGTTGTTGCTGGTAGGAGGCCTTCCACACAGGAAAATTTCCAGCATTCTCCGAATTGTCCGGTCGCGACTTTTTCAGAATGTTGCCACTATTACTTGGCGACAGCGTACTGGAAGTCACTGTTCGTGATTGGTCCAACCCCAAATGCAGACCATTATTATTATTTGGTGTCAGCCCAACCTTGCTGGTCTTTATTTCAGGGTTCGCTGCAAGTGAGGGCATTAACTGCCGTGCTTGCTCCAATTGGCTTTCTAAGCCTGGATAAAATTCCTTCACTAAAACCCCTCTTTTGTTTTCATACCGCTTAATTACAATCCGCAACATATACGTGAGCAAAACTGCCGTAGGTACGTCTCGCTGTGAGTAATTATAATACTCCAAACGAATAGTCGTGGAGTACGCATAAGAGAACTCGGCCAAAAGCTTGATGTCATCGTAAGCTCCTGGATGCTCAGGATGATTCATGATCTCACTAGCGATATAGAAATATGCCGTGAATGGGAAGAATGTGATCCAGTTGAAGAAACAAGTGTTAGTCTTGCCCCGTGATAACTGGCGCATAATACACAAAATCGTTCTAGCAGCATCCATTGACATGTTCCGGAATCTTATACTCCTCTCATCATTTTCATCGTGGTCTTCATGTCCTATAATGAGTGGAACACGATTAGTTAACGTAAGTTGCAAGAAGTATGTCAACTGAACCCCAATGATAGCTTCTCTCTGCTCCTGTTCGATATCCAAATCAACAAAACTAAACTTGGGATCATGCCAGAACCTTGGTTTGTGTTCTAATGGGAAAGACGCAGTCAAATCAAACATCTCTTGATTCAAGGATTCCAAGGTGTTAACAATGCCCTCGTAGGATTGCGATTCGGCTGAACTCACAAATAGTTCATTGTATGATCGAACCCGAATCTTGTTTAATAAGAAGAAGTACATTTGATAGAGTATCGGAGAGCGAGCATCCTTCATCAGATGTGAACATACCGAACCATTAGGACTAGCTTTGGAACAACACCTACCATCAGGGTCTTCCAAATAACCAGACATTAATTCTTCATTTACACTAATTGTGACGTCTGACCCGTTTATCAACGGTGGCTTCCCTACTCTGAAACAAATTTCCATATCAAAGTACTGGCAAAACCACCACACACATTTACGTTTCATTTGCACATCTCTAGGTAAATTGGTGTAAGTTTCAGCGCGATGCAAACCCATCTCTTGGGCAAATCTGATGGCCAATGATGACATTATATAGGAAATGGAACATGGAACCGTCGATGTTTCAATAAAGATGATAAGCATTAATAAGCCCTGAATTGTTTCAATTCCGTCACCAAGCAAAGATACACGCCCGTAATAAAACACTACATCGTCAAGAAGCTGGTCAGCCCACAGAGCAAGGTCAGCGTTGGTCATTGACGACGGTTGATGCGTGGATATTGTTGGGGTATTCGCATTAGTACTTGGTGCAGATCTCGGTGTAGGATGTTTTGATTCATCGTGTTCAAGCTTGGATGTGATACTTAGAAGAAGACCAACCGACATCATCAAAAACTCAGCCAATTTGAATCTAACTTTTTTGCCTGAGGTTCGGGAATTATAATATTTCACGAACAATCCTCTCATTTCATCATAAGTAACAAGTTTTCCTGTTAATTGGATATTAATATAGTAACGATCCACCAAGTCAAACACTACGCTTGAATCCTCTGGAAAGGGATGCTCGAGTAACATTTTTCTCTTTGCTGCATCCACCAATGGAGGATCCAACCATTTCAAAATAAATGGCTTCAATCTTTGGAGAAACACCATTGGCATCAACCTAATTGGTCTTATAAATTCTGCACCATCGGACTTTAGTGATTTCTCGATCCAATTTAGCGACTTTTCTGAGAATATACAGATGATCGACTGGGTTCCAAAGTATTGGTCAACTGTATCTTCTTTCTGTGCTTTTGGTTTTGGGCCACTTGGCTCTGTTGTTGGACTTAATGACTCCGAATCGGATTCCTCTGAGCTTGAGTCACCAGTGGAGGATTCATCTGAAGTCTTTTTGGACAATCCGTGATACGATGGTAAGCTAAGCGTGGCATTATTGTACCAGGCATCTTTCTTACCATTTTGTCCATTTTCCTGGGTAACGGACAAAAGTCGTGAAGGATTTGCCACCGTCATATTTTCATTAGAGTAAGGTATACCAGTGTATCCTGGAGGAATAGGGCCCGGGAGCAGACTAGGGGTGGCAGCAGTGTTTTGTGGAGAATTGCGGCTCAAGGTCTCGGTGAGTTTCATAACAGCATTTTCGAGGGTGTTTAATCTGTCAGTAATGAAATCCACTGATCTCGAGTTCCCTCCACGTTTTAATGACGTATGCTTCTTCTTTTTCTCTTTGACGGGCCTTTGTTCGTAATGACAAGACGCGTGTTTTGAGTGACTGCAATTGTTGCACGGAAAACCTCCATCACACTTGATCTTCCGTTTACGACACAAGTCACAAGCAATTCTTATCCGCTTCTTTGGAGCGCTTTCTGAGTCGGAATCACGAGCCGATGACATTTCGAATCAAATTTCACGGTGTATTTCTTTTATTGCTGCTCACACGCTCTTTCAAGTATGGTAATCCGCCCCCAATTCTGGGTAGTTGAAAACGATTTAGAATATTTCTTCTAATTCACTCCTAAATGAGTTGCCTCTAAAAGCGTATACAGATGATGTGTCCTATAGTGAAAGTGGATCAGAAAGCTTGATATATTATCGCCAAACCTTATACGGAGTTAAGCAAAAAGTTTGCCTTCCATTCGCAACTAAAGAAGTTTTTTTCTACTTCGCCTTCAGAACTACAACTGAAATTCTTTATCTACTTTCGGATTTAAACCGCAATAGTATCCAATGCATTTCATCCGGTAACATCCATGACAGGTCTAAAAAAATCAAATATTAATTTTACTTAAAAAAGTCTAAAATGAACTATAAGCTTAACTCTTCGTTACCCATGTAAAAGTTTGTAAAACTTTGGTCCTCTAAGAACGGAGTCGTCCCCGTCATCTGAGAAAGTAATAAAGAAGAAATGGATTCTTCACTGAATTGCCCAATGTCAAATGCTTCCGGTGGCGTCTTCAAGAATTCATTCAATGCTGCATCGGTGCCCACTGCAGAAACAGAAGTTTCTGGAGAAAAGGAAGCTGTAGATAACGTACCAATTGAAGAACCACAGGCAGCGTACTTCTCAATCTCACGATTCCAAAAGTCATAGTCTGGTTCCCTTATGTCCCCAGACTTCGTCTTAAAAAGTTCAGGATATATTGACCGACAAGAATCCAAATGTTCTTCTAAGCCAGGCACCTCTTCGATGTAACGATGCTCCGACTTTATGTTCATGGCATTCACTAAGACTCTTAAAAATAACCGTGAAACCAAATCTAACATCGTCTGCTTATTGTCAAACAACCGCATGCTTGCCCAAGCCTCTTCGGACTGTGGTACATTGTTTCTCTTGAAGAAATTCATAGATGCCTTGATCAACAATAAGCAATCTTCATGTGTTGTGCTAACGATGGGGAAAGCTATCAAGTTCGATAGCACGATACAGTATGAAATTAATGGATAGAATGTTAACCAAGTCATCACAGATTTGGGAATCACACTTGTATCAATGTTTGCAATCATGTGCAAGATTGCTCTCGATCCTTGTAAGGAGATGTTACCAAAACGAATCACACGTACATCGTTTGGATCCAAGCCTCTTTGGAAAGGTGTTCTGTTAATTGTGGCGAGATGAGAGAAGTAAATGGTTTTGAAAATGAAACGGTTGTAATAGTACGATGGTGGTGCCGATTCACACAATTCTCTAAAGAGTGGGTCATCCGACTTTTTGGAAGGCAACGCATCATCAAGGTTCGGTCTCACTTCAGGATCCATCAAATCTGCTAAGGATTTCAATTCACTATTGAGCGAATCGAGCTGCACAAGAAGTTCCTCCGGATCCAAAACTTTTGAGCGAGAACTGTACAATTTTTGGTAAGACTTGTACCTAATTCTGTTAAGCATCAAGTGGAAGTAAGCATAGTAGTAATCAGGACTTGTGATAAGGCAGTTTTCGATCAATGAAGATGCATTGGATAAGTCCAGGTTTATATTGAATGGATCAATTGGGACCGACATAAAATGATCGTCAAATTCGGTCAAAGTCCCCATGTCATCATAATTCAATAAAGTGGGCTTACCATTACGGTAACAGCTGTCCAAGTCTAGGTAGATACAGAACCACAATATTCTCCGTCTATTGTTCTTCTCCTCTTCATCGAGTCCAGCGTATGACTCGAGGTTTTCCAATGCCATATCCTGAGCAACTCTAATCATTGATGTAACCAAGGTGTAATTCATCTGGAAGTCACACACATAAGTGGTTTCAACATAGAGGACCATCAAAGCCACTGCTTGAATCTTGGTGATACCCTCATTAAAGAGTGACACTTTATCGTAAAGATAAGTTGCGTTTCTGAAACAACGGTCCTTTAATTCGTTCAATTCTATATCCGACGTAGTACTCAAAGTAGGATAGTACAGTGGATCAATGTTGCGGGTGTCGCACATGTTGGAAAGACAAAGAGCAATCGAAATATTCATAAGCAAAAAAGAGCTCATGGACATACGATTCAACTTGTCATAATCCTTGGTTTTCTCACGGTAAAAGTATATTTGGAACAATTCTCTAATTTTGTCAACTTTGCAAAGGAACTGGGCAAACTGGGTATTCACATAATAGAATTCGAGAATCTCATAAATCAAAGCCTTGTGGTCTTGAGTAAAGAACAGGGTAACCTCTGAGGCATTCGCAGGTTGGAGCTGGAGTCCCCAGGAATCCTTAGAGTCATCAATAGCATCATTAAGAGCGCCAGGAAATTTGAGCAAGGGGGTTGCCAAGCTATCGTTGTTCTTCAACCAGTTCTTGAACCAGTTCATACTCTTCTCAGAGAACATCCGGAAAATGGAGTGCTTACCAAAATAACCCATCAAACGACCTCTGATACCACAGTTCGAGCAATCTTTGGTGGAAGGCGTCAACATATCCTTCAAGGTTTCACCATCCGTAATAACTTCAGCAGCTTGAATCTTGTTTGCTGGTGCTGGGGTCAAAGATACAGATGTAGATGTTACGGAGTACGAATTTTCCAGTGGAGAGCCCTCACTGCTGGGTGAAGCTTTTCCAGTAAGTTGTGTGAGCATAGCCTCCAAAACAGTAAGACGGGCGTTTAAGCCTTGCACCGAGCCGGGGGTCGAGTGTCTGCTTTCTTCCAAGAGCTTGGCCAAGTCGCTTTGTGCTTTTGCAGCCTTTGATATTCTTTTCTTTCTCTCTTTTTGCACAACAGTATACGTACATTCACGGCCAGAACGGACACAGTTGGGGCATGGCAACTCACCGTTACATTTACTCTTTCTCTTTCTGCAGTAGTCACAAGCCGTCTTTGTTCTTAAACGCTTCTTCTCGGCAGCACTCTGATGGGACTCCTCTGGAGATGTGTTCATCGTGAAAAGCTGTTCTTCTTGTGATGTTGTTGTCGTTTTTCAGTAGAATTTGTTGTTTGTTTCAAGGTTGCTTGGTTGGTAGTGGCAAAAAGTTAGGTGAAAAAAAAACGGTTCAGAAAACAAAGATAAAGATCCAAAGACGCTTCTATTGTATAAAGTAACTCAGTCACAACACTAATTTGTCTTAGTCAGCGTAATTATACTTCGAAACTTTGTTATCAGGGATGCAACCTTTTTTTGCCCTTGGAATTCATCAAAATTTCGTACCTGTATGGATTCATCTCCGGGTAGCTGACTCGGAGTTAACACTGTTACTGCTTGGGCACCAGGTAAAACTGGGATGTTTTGTTCAAAGGAGTGTCAAAATCTCGGCAAAAGCTTGCTGCAATCACATCTCTTGTTTCCAACTCACAGCATCCTGTTTCTGCTACTTAAGGGGCTTATTCTAAGCCAAGGATATCAGCATTAAGGGACCTGGGCGTGGATAGGCGAAAACCGTTCAGGCGCCTATTTTCACTTGGGGAAATTATTTTATTGAGGTTTTTTTTTTTCTTTCTTAGTCAATTTCCCGAACGAGCGACGTTAAAGCTTGAACCAGAGATCACAAGAAGATCAGCATTTTCAGCCAGTTTCTTCTCATTCTTTTACTTGCAATGGCAGTGTTCAACAAAAAGGCAGCGCCATTGTTTGCCAACAAGGAATATACCAATTTCCGTGAAGCGTTGAAGTTGTACGATGCCAAACAGTACAAAAAGGCTCTCAAGTTGGTGGACGCCAACTTGAAGAAAAACTCAAACCACGCCGAACTGCTTGCATTGAAGGGCTGCATCACATTTCATATTGGAAACAAGGCTGATGCCGAACCTTACATTTTGAAAGCGGTACAAAAGAGCCCCAACGACCATTTGGTGAACCATTTGGCCGGGATCTACTACTGGGCCATCGAGAATTACCCCGAAGCCGCTAAGTGGTTGAAGGCAGCTAACGACAATGGCTCTACCAACAAGCCGATCTTGCGTGACTTGGCCCACATGCAAACGCAGATTAGAGACTACAAGAACTTGATCGAGTCGAGACAGAACTACTTGGAATCGCAGTCTGGTTATCGTGCCAACTGGACTGGGCTTGCGGTGGCCCATCATTTGAACAAGGACTACAATGGAGCTGTCAACACCTTGTCTAAAATTGAAAAGATCATCAAGGAACACTTGACGGATGCCGACCGCTACGAACACAGCGAGTGTGTCTTGTACAAGAACTCGATCATCTCGGAATCGGGAAACTTTGAGGTTGCCGAACAGACTTTGGAAGCCGACCGTGAAGAAATCAAGGATGACATGGCGTTCTTGGAAGCGCAGGCTAACAACTACGCCCAGCTTGACAAGAAAAAGGAAGCATCTTTGCTTTATCGTCAGTTGTTGAAGCGCAATCCTGACAATATTCAATACTATCGTCACTTGGAAACTTGTTTGGAAACCAAGGACAAGCCGGTTGAAGTCAGAATCAAGTTGTATGAAAAGTTGGCTCGGTTCTATCCACGCTCTGACCCTGCCAAGTTCTTGCCTTTGACATTTATCCCTGCCAACCACGAACAGTTCAAGACAAAGGCATTGGAATACATTGTTAGTCAACTCAAAAGAGGGGTTCCTGCCACATTTGTCAACGTCAAACCGTTGTACAAGAACGTCAAGAAGTTGCAGGCGATTCAGGAACTTGTGTTGGACTTTTACAATAACGAGGTGCCATCTTTTACCAACCCCACCGTCAAGTTATGGACTCAATTCTTCTTGGCTCAACACTACTTATACGTGAACCAATTGGAACTTGCCAACAAGTACATCGACGACGCGTTGACTGATGCCCCCACCTTGGTCGAATTGTACGTCGTTAAAGCACGGATCTTGAAGCACGAAGGCAAGTTTGTTGAGTCGAGCGATATCATGGACAGTGGCCGTAAGTTGGATCTCCAGGACCGGTTCATCAACACTAAGGCAACGAAATACTTTTTACGTGCTAACAGGGTGGACGAAGCTATTGACTGTATCTCTTTGTTTACCAAGTTTGACGAGAAATCAGTCAATGGATGCAAGGATTTGCACTTGATGCAAAACAACTGGGTTTTGGTGGAGAGTGCCGAAGCGTACAAGCGCTTGTACCACGAATACGCCAAAAAGTTGGCCGAGGTCCGTGAACAGGCAACTGAAAGCGAGGCTAACGAAGCTTTGGAAGCCGAACTTGCGGATAGTGTTGACCTCTACAAAGGATTGTCATTGAAGCGGTATCATGCCATTGTTAAGATCTTCAAGATCTACTACAATGACCAGTACGACTTCCATTCTTATTGTATGAGACGTGGTACGCCTCGTGATTATGTGTCGATGTTGAAATGGGAAGACCAAATCCACACCACGCCAATCTACTTGCGGGTGTTGAAGGGGTTGGCTGAGTTGTACTTTGATATCTACGAGCACAACCAGACAAAGAAGGCTGACGAAGACAAGACTCAGAAGCCAAAGAAGAACAACAAGAAGCAGAAGAAGTTGCAGGCGCAGCTGAACAAGAAACGGGCCGATCTCATTGCCAGAGTTGAAAGCGAAGAGAAGGACACCGATCCGTTGGGCGCGACGTTGTTGAGCGACTTGGAAGAAGGCGATGTGCTCCAGCAGTTGTACGTGCTCTTCACCCC
The DNA here is from genome assembly GCA_030556435.1 of Teunomyces pallodes. Classification (NCBI taxonomy): domain Eukaryota; kingdom Fungi; phylum Ascomycota; class Pichiomycetes; order Serinales; family Debaryomycetaceae; genus Teunomyces; species Teunomyces pallodes. The sequence goes on from JAKTUA010000002.1 coordinate 1,059,949, forward strand.
GTTGCTTGAAGAAGGCAAGGAAGTGCAGCTCACTTGGGAGGTGCTTTACCGGGTGTATCTCTTGCAGGGCAAGTACGTGTTGGCGATGCAAGCGATCACGAACTTGAACCGGATTTTGGGCAGTGATAAGAAGTACAGTACGGTTGGCGACAAGGTTGTCGAGTTGCATGAAACCGCTAGTCGCGATACCGAAGCCAATGTTGCGGTGGTTAAGGTGGCGGAACGTGGTTTGGAACAGCTCTTTCCTGAGTTCGGCAAGCTTCTGTTGGAGGAGTTTAAGCAGGAATATAGCCATTAGAAACTGAAGTATCAGTATATAGAATTTCTTGAATGCAACTGGATTCAGAACGTAGTTACGGTCCTAGAATTGTCATTATCTACAAGGGGAAAAGGTACAAAAGTTTGATTCATAGACACATATTCACGATTACGAGTTGATCCAGGTATCGACCTGGCTGCGGGCGACCGAGGTGGCGAGATTTAACGTCTGTTGTCCCATGGGGAAGTAGCTGACGGTGTACCAAACTGCACTGAGCAACTGGATGATGGCAAACACGATTGACAAAAGAGTGCTCTTTAACAGTAAGCTGGAGACCAAGGTGAGAATGATGGAGGTGACAAACACCACGGTAAATATGATTCTGGTGGACAGAAACAAGTGGACCATGTATGCCTGGAAACCCTGCAACACGCCGAAACTCACGAGGAAGAAGATCAGGCCGAGGGACCATAAAAAGGCGAATTTGCGTGGCTTGAGCGACAATACCGGAAACAAAAAGAAGCAGATAAGATAACACGACACTGAACCGGCAAACGTCAACCCAAAGATAAGCATCCGGTCCCACCGTGAGAGTTCGAAGTAGCCGGGATCCAGGCTGACGTAGTTGGCATCATCCTCGAGATAAACCGACTGGCTGCGGAACGGATTCAATTTCTGGAGCTTGGTCCTAAAACCTCCAGATCCGTTAGGTTCAGTCACCGGCGGTGGAAGCGGTGCGCCGTCGTCCTGCCCGAGAGCAGTGTACTTTGTCTTGAACGACTTAAAGAAACTCATGGTGGTTCGCGGACCAAAAAAAATCCCATACTTTTCTCCTAATGACGCTGGCCTTTGCGCAGACATATCTTCAGCTCGTGGCGCTTTCCGGCCCCGCAGCGCCCGAAACGTTCCACACGTCGGCAGAGTACCATCGGCTCGAGACATTGGGCCCCAGTTTGCCCAAGGTTCCGTACGCGATGCCGCGCAGCAGTGCCGCCGCCGCGCCGCCGATCGACCTCACGGTGAAGTCGATCCGCCCGCCGTACAAGTTCACTCACACGGTCACGGCCGTGCTGAGCTCAGCCACCGTCTACAGCCTCAAGTCCGACGTTGTGGCAGCCATGCCTGACCTCACACCGGCAAATTTGAAGCTCTTGTACAAGTCCAAGGTGCTCCTGGACGCAACGACAATTGGCCAGATTCCCGGCATCGAATCCGGTGCTACCATCAGTTGCATGGTGACAGCACCGGCTGCTGCTTCTGTTACTGCTCCTGCTGCTGCTGCTGCTTCTGCTGCTTCTGTTGATGCCGATCCTTCTGACGTTCCTGCTGCTGCTCCAATAATCACCGAGCAAACATGGAAGAAAATCTATACAGTGTTACAGGAAGACATTGGCGACCATGCGCCACAGGTCCTTGCTGCGTTCCAGCGTTCGTGGAATCAATAAACGTGCATTCAATCTATCTAAAGCCGGCTTTAGTCTCGCGCCATTTCTTCGCCACCAACTCGTTCAAAGAATGGCCAGCTTCTCGGCCATTTCTCTTTTCATACAAGTAGTACGACGCCACGCCGATCCCAATCCCAAAAATCGGGTCTACAACCCGCGAAATTAAGTACGGATACTGCATTACTTTGTAGAGAGCTAAAAGTTTAGTCAAACGGCTGGATTTTTAGGTGCGCGTGATATTTTGTCCGGGTAACTCCTTTTACACAAAAAATTTTCGTTTAGAAAATCGTGTTCAATCATCAACGATGGCAGCTGTCTTCCCTAGAACGTGTTACAAGTGTGGTGAGTTGGGCCACTTGGCCGAGAACTGCGAACAGCAGGAAAGATTGTGCTACAACTGTCGCAAACCTGGCCACGAGTCGACCGAATGTACCGAGCCTAAGCAGGCCACATCGAAGCAATGCTACTCGTGCGGGGACGTGGGTCACGTCCAGTCCGACTGTCCTACGCAAGCTCAGGGTGCCAAGTGTTACAACTGTGGTCAGTTCGGCCACATTTCGAAGCACTGTACCGAAGCTCTGGACTCGAGTGCTGCTCCTCCAGCCAGAAAGCCTGCTCGTTTCTCCAAGTCCACCACCTGTTACAAGTGTAGCGGACCAAACCACTTTGCGAGAGACTGCCAGGCCGGCGTGGTCAAGTGCTACGCCTGTGGCAAGACCGGCCACATCTCCAAGGAGTGTCCTTCCGCCAGCGAGCTGGGCGTGATCTCGAAGACGTGCTACAACTGCGGCCAGGCCGGGCACATCTCGAAGGACTGCAGAAACTAAAAGCGTTGGATGTGGCGAGTGATGTGTTGAAAGCAGCGCCGGTACGCCTTGGGTAATGCCGGGCCCTTTCATTTGTTTGAAATTATACTTCATGCTTCTTTCTTGTCGAGCATTTTTTGGATATATGGGTTCATAAAAGCAAAAGTCTGTACCAACTGTAGGCAATGTAGAAGGAAAAAGAACTGACAAAGCTGGTTGGAGATGTGGATTCTCGATTTTTCAAGTATCAATACTCATAGACTGTGGCGATTGTGGCACCATTGCACGGCAGAATTGGAAAACCAGGCAAAATACAGACAAAGAAACAAAACAAATCAACTTAGAAGAAAAAAAAGGGAAAGACTAGGGTTATCATGGCAGCAAAATGCCGGGGTTTAATAGGAACTTGGGGGTTTTATACCGTAACGGTTATACAATTGTACATTTTTATTCATCCATAACCACTATCGTCACGTGACATATCCAACTTGTAAAATAACCTGGTAAACTGTAAAATTCGTAGTTCACCATAAGTAGTAGCCTCCAGCGACCAAGAGCACCAGAAGTACGACGTAACGGCCATTTGGCGTCGTGGCCAACCATAATCCGTAGCCAATCACGAGATCCGCAAGCGGACGAACGTATGTCTGCGCCACTCGATCAAACTGCGTCGCTTTCACGTAAATCAGCGTCGGACCCAGTATATCTTCAAACTCCGGCTCCGGCGCAACCAGGCCCGCCGGTACCTCAAGGTGTCCCGTAGACGATACAATCAGCCGTGGAGGTTCAAACGGAAGCCGAATGTACATCGCGACCGGTTGGTGATCCGAGCCGAGCACGGGAAGCGAATCGTACTGCGCCACCAGCGGCGTCTTCACCGTCGTCAGGTTCTGCTTCTGCATCTGCGGCGATGCCTCCTGCGCGTACGTCGCCTGGTAAAGAATCCGGTCACACCAACTCGGCGTCCGCTTGAAGTTGTAGATCGCAGTGCCAACATGGTACTTGTACGTCGGCACAAACGTGATTGGCGGCTCCGTAAACCCCAAAAACACGTCGCCCGCGGCCCGGCCCGCCGTCAACTCGTCGTGGGCCCGCACCGCCAGCGCCACGGCAGCGCCGCTCTTTACTGCCGGGTCCTGGAGCGCCGCCGTCGCCGCCATGGCCGCCGACCCGCGGTCATAGAGCTTGGAGGCGCGGTAGTTCAAGTCTCCGAGCACAAACGTGTGGTTTCCCGGCTTGAGCAAGCCGTAGCCGTCGCCAAAGTCGAGCGAGCGGGTTGCGGCCACCAATGCCGCGTTACGTTGGCGATACTGCCGCTCACCCTCGTGTGCGGGAAGGTGTGCCACCGCAAACGAGAGCTCGACGCGGCGGTCGGCTTCCGGTGCATGGACCACGCGTGCTGCCACGGCGCCCTTGAGCGAGGAACCGGCGAGGCCAGCGCCGGCACGAGCAAACGTGATTCGAGGAAACTGCAGCGGCCGCGGCAGCACCACCACGAGCCCGATGGCGCCGACGTGGTCGATTCCGAGCGTCAGAAACCGGAGCAGCGGGTACTTTTCTGCGAGGGCCAGAAGCACCTGGGCGTGGAGATGGAGCAAGTGACGGTTCGCGGCGGCGTAAAAGCAACCGTCGAGAATCGGGCAGAATTCCTGGAACCCAAACACAAGAAGTTGCGGCGCCTCAAGCGGCAACGACGCCACGAGCTTCGCGACAAACGCCGCGGCGTCCGGCGTCCGTTTTGCGACGTTGTACGTCAAGAGATAAACGGTGATGTCGCGCATTAACGTACTTTACTTTTTTTTTTTGATGCTTGGTTTCAAAAAGCCGCCACTTACCAAATGTTTATTGAAGTCCAGCGCTATGCGCTCGAAGAAATGGACACGCTCGAGGACGCCATCGCAGCGCGGTTCCAGCGCCAGCCACTGCTTGTGACTTCGGGACGCGCGCTCCAGAAACACGAAGTGGCGTACTTTGTGCGGCAGTACTGCCAACGAGCGCGAGCCGTCAAGCAAGCGATGCGCCACGCGGCGTTCAAACGTAACCTCGACGACTTGGCGACGCTTGCGGGCTTCGACGCAGCCCTTGCGGCCACACGACAACGGCACCGCGTCGCCAGCGCTGCCGAGGAGTTGGCGCCGCTCTACGCGCCGTACTCATCACGGCCGACCCCCAAACGAGGCACCAAGATCCGCCGCGAGGACGCCCTTAGCGCTGCTGCAGCGCATCTCGCGGCGACGCCGTTGTTTCTGCCCGAAGAACGTGGCGGCAAGTTTGTTGATGTGCGCGAGTTTTACGCTGCTTACGCCCGTCGCCACGAGATCACGTACGTCGAGTACTTGCGCGAGTTGCACCGCGATACCAATCCGGCGTTGGCGGCGTACTTGCACGGGTTTGCCGAGCGAGTGGATCCGTTTGCGAAGCTCCAGTTCGGGGAGCCACAGGGCGTTTACTGCGACTACTGCGAGCGTACGTTTAAGGAAAGCGTTTATCAGGGTCATTTGGCCGGCAAGAAACATAAACAGATGGTGAAACGGGCAGGAAATCTGCCAACAACCACGTCCGAACGACGCCAGAATTCTTCTGGTACGGTGGCGCAGCTCGTGGCGCACCTTGCACCATACATTGCTGCTACCGTCGCCGATCTCGAGCGTCGGTCGGCGATGACGGAGCGTGAGATGCTCATCGAAGCCGGCGACGAGTCTGAGTACACGGAAATCGACACCAGCGGGTCCGACAGCGACCAGGAAATATCATCAGGACCGCTCGGCGCCGACGGCACGCCCGTACCGTTCTGGCTCTACAAGCTCCAAGGGCTCCATAAACGCTACAGCTGTGAGATCTGCGGCACCACTTTCCAGGGCCGCGTCGCGTTTGCCAAACACTTTGGCGGCGCGCAGCACCAGCACGGGCTCCGGTGTCTCGGGGTGCCGCCGGAACAGACCCATCTCTTCCGCCATATCGTGCTGGTGAGCGAAGCACAGCAGTTCTGGCGCACGCTCCGGCGACAACACGCCCGCGCCGCCGGCGAGCGCGACGGCGTGGTGGAAGTTGAAGATGCCGCGGGGAACGTGATGTCCGCGCAAGACATGGCCGATCTAAAAAAACAGGGCCTTTTATAGTCGTTTTATAGAGACATATAAAAGAAATGAAAAGACCGGCATCTCCTGCCGCCTTGCGTCTGCACAAGGTCCGTGATGCTGCTGGCTTCCGTGTGCGCCAGCAGGACATCGACAAGACGACGCTAACGGCACACGAGCAGCTCGCGCGCGATGACCTCAGCGCCACCAAGACCATTCACGAAGAAGAAGTCGAGGGCGCCGCCTACGTGTTGGACGGCCCGCTCCGCCGCGTGAAGCCGTATTACTTCACGTATCTCACCTACTGCAAGCTTCGCTGGCGCGACCGCAACCTTCTCGATATCTTTGTCGACGAGTTCCGCGACCGCTCCAAGGAGTACTACGCCAAATGCATCAAGAACGGCGAGGTGACGCTCAACCGCAAGCCGGCAGACCTCGACTCGGTGGTGCGCAACGGCGACTTGATCTCGCACCGCTGCTACCGCCGCGAGCCGCCAGTCTCGTCGCGGCCCATCACCATTGTCCATGAAGACGACGACATTCTCGCCATCGATAAACCCTCGGGCATCCCGGTGCACCCCACGGGCCGCTACCGCTTCAACACCATCACCAAAATCTTTCAGCACGAGCTCGGCCAAGTGGTGCATCCGTGCAACCGCTTGGACCGCTTGACCAGCGGCTTGATGTTCTTGGGCAAGACGCGCAAGGGCGCCGACCGCATCACGCAGCAGATCCGCGACCGCAGCGTGTTGAAAGAGTACATTGCCCGGGTCCGTGGCGAGTTCCCCACCGACGAGGTCGAGGTGCTGCGCCCGCTCCGTACGGCGCTGCCCAAACACGGCTTGAATGTCGTCGATGACGTTGCCGGCAAGGAAGCGACCACAGTTTTTACCCGCGTGTCGTACGACGCCGAGTCCAACACCTCCATCGTCAAGTGCCGCCCGCTCACGGGCCGCACCCACCAGATCCGTGTCCATCTCCAGCTGTTGGGGCACCCTGTCGCCAACGACCCCATTTACCTGAACGAATGGGTCTGGGGCCCCAGTTTGGGAAAGGATTTCGATGGCGATGTCGACGAGATTGCAGCACGCTTGGACCGTATAGGCAAGGAGCGTGCGGCGCAGTCGTGGTTCCATCCCGAGGCCAGCGGCGAGGTGCTTACGGGCGAAATCTGTGAGGTTTCGGGCGCGCCGCTTTACCTGGACCCGGGCGCCAACGAGCTCGACTTGTTCTTGCACGCGTACCGCTACGCTGCTGCCGACGGCTCGTGGTCGTACAAGACGGCGTACCCCGAATGGGCCGTGGCGCCGCATCGTCGGTACATGGAACTTGCAGTCGCCGAGGCCCGCAAGTGTGGCGAGACGCAGACACAGTTCAATGTCGGGGCTGTTCTCGTGCACCGCGGCACCGTGTTGGCCACCGGGCACTCGCGCGAGTTGCCGGGGAACACGCACGCTGAGCAATGTGCGTTGGAGAAGTACTTTGCCGAGCACGAGGAGCTTCCGGCGGGTACTGAGATCTACACGACGATGGAGCCATGCCTGTTGCGTCTTAGCGGCAACTTGCCGTGCGTCGACCGAATTTTGGCGACGACCATCCGCACGGTGTTTGTTGGCGTGGTTGAGCCCGATACGTTTGTTAAGCAAAACGTCAGTCGCACCAAGTTGGCCGACAAGGGCGTTGAGTACGTGCATATTCCCGGGTACGAGGAAGAGTGTTTGGAAATCGCCACTTTGGGCCATGAAAAGCTGGACGACAGAGCATAGGAAATAGAATAGAGATATAGATGCAAAATTACTACAAATGGAGATGTAATTACGTACAGAGAAACAGAAAAAAAAAATAATGTCTAATCAGACAAAAAATATAATAGTGTCAAATCAGACAAAAAAAAAAAAATGCGAGGCTTACTTACGAGTTGAAGTACAAATTACTGAAATCCAGTCCCATATATTCGTTAATCATTATTGTTATTATTATCGTCAATCACCACCTGTTTCCGGGAGTAGACAAAGACATTGCGGTTCCGTGCAGGGCGCGGCTCAGGCACCATGGCTGGCGGAGTCAGCTGCGTCGAAACACTGACGGACCGAGGAATCGCGAGCCCCGCGGCGATGATATCGTCGGTTAAGTTGACAAAGGTGTTTTTGGCGGCGTTGAAGGCGTGGCGCCATGCCGGTTCTGGGGTCTCGCGCGGCCGTGGCGTTTGTGCTGCGTCTTCGTCAAAGAGTTCGACCCGGTCGAGTTCGTAGAGCTCGTCTTCGTAAAACCGGCGGCCCAACACGCCGTCCTTTTCTCGGGCCCGTAAGATCACATTGAACTTGTTGCACCATTCCCACGGGAGCACCACACAGAGCACGTAGGACACGACGTTAAACACTTCGGACAACTCGTAGACAAACGCGTTGGAGATATCGGCGACAAAGAACGCCACTGGCGTGTAGATCAAGATAACTGTAAGAAGCGTCAAGAGCCAGATGGTACGGTTGGCGACAATGTGAGTAATTTTCGTCACCATGTACACGGTGATGATGGCGGCGTACGACAAGCCCATGACAATCCGGACAAGGTAGATGAATGCCGGCAAGATATCGCCGGCCTCGTCCTGCGGCAGAAAGGTGTGGAACTTGGTTACGCCCCAAATGGTCTGCAGCGCCATGGTAGCAAGCAAGCCCACCAAGAACGCTGTGCGCTTGTCCTTCTGGCGCGAGAAGATACGCATCACCACCTGGACCTGGTTGATCTGGAGAAGCACCACCACCACCAAGTCGATGATGTTGATGTACAAGCTCGAGTTGATATGGTCCAACACCATGGCGCCGTGGAGGTAGCCTGCCCGTTGCTGGACATGGAGCGTCACGATCGACTTGATCACCACCACCACCATGTACACCAGCAGCAACACCGTCGATGCCTTCAAGAGCACCAGCGGCTTGATGGTGTAGTTGGTAAGCACAAAGATCGTCAAGAACCAAGTAATCACCGCCAGAATCAGAATCAGGTACACAATCAGCACCACGCTATACGCAAAGGTGCCGCGCAGGTTGTTGCGTGTAAACGCCCGCCACGACTCCTCGACAACCGGAAGCGGCCGCAGAAACTTATCAACAACCACGCCAACGTTGGTGTTGAGCATCGGCACCGTGTCCTGGTAACACACCTGCCGATACACAGCGTCCTTGACAATTTCAACCGCAGCATCAAGATTATGTGACACAAGCATCCCGTCACGAAGCACTATCCTCTCACACAGCGGGTACGGCTCGCTCTTCCACCACGTTTTCTTCCAGTACATGGTTCAAGGAAAGTTTAATTCGTTATATGTATTTTTTTTTTTTTGGTGATCTTTAATCTTGTTGCGATCTGTATCATGAGCCGGCAAGCGACGCCGAAACACCTGCGTCACAACTCACACTACTCCAGCTACTCGCTCTTGGAGATCTACGGCAGCGAGTCGCCGCGCGAGACCCTGGGCGAGGACGAGGCACGGCCCGCGATCCAGCCGCTCGACGCCGTTGACGACACGCTGCTCCACGACCGGTACGGGTTCCGCAAGGCCACCGGCCACGTCACGCAAGACGAGTACAACGCGTGGTTCCATGGCTACGCGCCGTACGCGCTGCGCCGCAAGCACAAGTGGCAGGCGTTGCTCGCCGCCAACGGCTTGGGCGCCGCTACCCACAACGACGACGACTCCGGCGGCGTGCCGGCACGCTTCCCGCCCAAAAGCGACAAGGTCAAACGCTTTGTCCGCAAAGGTATCCCCGCTGAATGGCGTGGCAGCGCATGGTTCTTCTACGCCGGCGGCCACGACAAGCTCCACAAGCACGTCGGCGTATACGAGCAGCTTGTGCGCGATACTGCCGGCGTACGCACCAAGGACACCGAGGTGATTGAGCGCGATCTTCTCCGGACATTCCCTGATAACATCTACTTTGGCGAGGGCTCGGCGATGATCCTGGCACTCCGTCGCGTGCTCACGGCGTTTGCCCATCACCAGCCGCAGATCGGTTACTGCCAGCTGCTCAACTTCATTGCCGGGCTCCTTCTCCTCGTGATGGACGAGGAGCGGGCGTTTTGGATGTTGGTGATTGTCACCGAGCGCATTGTGCCGAACGTGCACTCGGCGCTGCTCGAGGGCGTCCACACCGACCAGGGCGTGTTGATGTTGTGCGTCAAGGAATACGTGCCGGAGTTGTGGGCCGTCGTCGGCAAGACGTTCGAAGGCGACGCCATCTCGCCCGACAAGCTCTTGACACGACTCCCGCCCGTCACCCTCGTCACATCGGCATGGTTCATGGCGCTCTTTGTCGGCGTGTTGCCGGTCGAGTCCGTCATGCGCGTATGGGACATTATATGGTACGAAGGATCCAAAACAATCTTCCGAGTGTCGCTCACCGTCGCCAAAATGTGCTTCGACAGCGCCGACTTCCCGCGCTGCGGCGCCGATAGCTCGGAGTCCGAGCAGATCGAGCTTTTCCAGTATATCCAGAACTTCCCCAAACAACTCGTCGACCCCAACGCGCTCGTGGACCACTGTTTCAAGAAGATCGGCGGCTACGGCTTCGGGTCGCTCTCGCAGGACGAAATCAACCGCTGCCGCGAGTTCGTGGCCCGCCAGCGCGCCCGGCTCGCGCGTCCGGCGGTGGCGGTGACTGACGACGAGCGCCGGGCGTTGGTGGCCGGCAGCGACATCCACGACGTCTACGGCTTCCACCGCCTGATCATGTCGGGCGTGGTGTGGAACAAAAACGTGCTGAAAATGAAGAAGCTAATTAAACGATAAAGTATCTTTATGTACCTCTGTAGATGGCGTCGGCAGTAACTACAGCGTCGCGCAACGCCGCCACGTCGTGAACACGCACGATATCGGCGCGCTGCGACACGCTGGCAACGACGGCGGCGGCGGTGCTGGCCGTGCGTTCTTGCGGGTCGCTCTTACCAGTCACAGCTCCAAGGAACGTCTTGCGCAGAGCCCCCACCAACGTCGCCACGCCGCTGAACGAAATAAACGAACTGCCACGACACACGGCGTACTGCTTCAACCGCTTGCCGTGGCGGATCAACGCAAGGTTCTGCTCGGTGGTTTTGGCAAAGCCAATGCCAGGATCAACAATCATCTGCCACTTGCGGACACCAGCAGCGAACGCCCGTTCCATTTGCGCCGCGAGCTCGCGCGCCACGCCGTTAACGAGATTATCAATGGACGACGTGCCGGAAACCGATACGCCATCGACGTCCACAACGTACTCGGTGCCGTCTTCAATCGCATCGTACTGCGTCAAGCCGGCCATGGTCGCCGGTGTGCCGCGTGCATGGTTCATCACGTACGGACATCCGTGGCGTGCCACGACATCAAACATCGCCGGGTCGTACGTGCCCAGCGACACGTCGTTGACGATATCGGCGCCTGCTTTCAAACAGGCATCGGCAACAGAGGCACGGAAGGTGTCGATCGAGACCAACACGTCGTCGAGCGCCGGATCACCGCGGATGGCTTCAATTACGGGAAGCACGCGGGCAAGCTCGTCGTGTTCGGAGACGTCGACGGCGCCCGGACGCGTGGAAACCCCGCCAATGTCGATGATTCGGGCGCCGTCGCTCGCCAACTTGCGTGCGTGTTTTAGGGCCGTCGCGACTTCGATGCGGCCGCCGTCGCTGAACGAGTCGGGCGTGACATTGACAATGCCCATAATGAGCGTGCGGTTGGTGTGGTGCAACGGATCAAACTGGAGCGGGCTGGAAGCAAACCTGGGCACCGGCACCACCTGAACGAGATCTGACGACGCCTGGAGCTCGCTGGACGTGTTGCGGAGCTGGTGCAAGTGGTGGTGAATCGGCTCGGCGCTGACGGGATGGACGTAATCGGGCAGCACCAACTCGCACAACGGCTCGAGCACAAACGTACGTTCCAACATCGACTTGTGGGGCACCGTCAAGTCGGCGGTGTTGATGGAGATGTCGTCGTACAACACGATATCGAGATCGATGGCGCGGGGCCCGTTTTCTTGTTCCTTGACCCGCTGGAGATGCGTGTACTCGATTTCCTTCAAGAACGCAAGAAGTTCGTGGGGCGACATGTCGTCAAACGCGATTTTGACGGCGCCGTTGTAGAAATCGGGCTGGTCAAGCACGTACATCGGCTTGGAGACGTAGAGCGACGACGTGGCGAGCACGTCGACTTTGGTGGCAAGCACCGCCAACGCAGCACGGATATTGGCGACGGCGTCGCCCTCGTTGGCGCCAAATGCAATGTACGCCTCATGGCGCCCGGCATAACTCGACGCCGTGGCAGCAGCCGGTAAATCAAACGCAGCGCCATCCAGCGCAGGGTCATTTTGGGAAGTAGTAATTGGTTCGGCACCGGCAAACGACGCGGCGGTCATAGTCGACGAGACGCCGACACCGTCGGTGAATGCAATGGCGTTTGGTTTTGTCACTGATGCGGAGACTTCGTCCACCGCGTGGTTCTGGCACACCAACTGGCCGATACACAGCACCAACGCTTCGACCGTCTTGAAGTTTGCGTGCTCGACGTACGCCGAAACGTCGTCGATGACGCGGTGGACATCGACGTCGCTGTTGGCAGCCACAGCGAGCTTCAAATCGATATCGACGGCTTGTTTCTGGGTGCGTTCAAAGGTGAACACGCCTATGAGCGTGTGGAGACGGAGCTTGTTGATGGCAAGCGAGTGGACGAGCTCCAGCGGCGATTTGGTGACCGTGTGGGAGATGCTGGCGGCGCGGTCGGTCGCTTTGGTGGTGCTGACTTCGACGGACGCCGTGATGCCGTCGTTATGGTGTTGGACGACGCCGGCGACCGACTCGGCCACGCGGCCCAACGAGACGAAGTTGCGGGCCTCGTGGGCGCGGACGTGGGCGGCGACTTGGCGCGAGATCACCGCGTAGTTGAGCGAGCGGTGCAAGTCATCGCCGGCGGCGGCAGCGCCGAAATCCGTTGCGAGTGCCACCGAGATCGCCACCGGGAGCGCTGCTGGCCGTCGCCACGCGTCACGGACGGTCGCTGTGGCCGCAAGGCGCTCGATAAACACCGTGTCACGCCTGGCGAATGAGCGGAGGGAGAACATTGGGGACTGGGAAATTTATTCGCTGTCGCTGCTATCGCTGCGCACCAAGCGCGCGAGCAAGTCTTCGGGTTCGCGAGTCGCGGTGTTGGCGCTGGCGCTGGCGTTGGCGCTGGCGGCGAATTCGCGGGCCTCGTCGCCCAAAAGCTCGCCGGGCGCGAGGTCGTCGACGATTTCGGTGGCGTCAGCGACAATGGCGCCGTAGTCGCGGGACTCGTGGAGGGTGCGTTCGGCGTCGGCGTAGGAGCAGTGTAAATCATGCATCGCCATGCGGATCAAGATCTCGGGCGCAAGCACGTGTGTTGCGAAAGCCGGGGTTGTCCAGTAGGCGACGGTGCGGTTGCGGCGGGCGGCCAGGCGGAGTTCGCGGCGGCAGCGGCTGGCGATGATTTGGCCCACGATACTCTGGCGTTTGGGGCCGTAGAATCCGCCGTGGTACGCCTGCCAGTCGGTGGCCCAGCGTTCTGCCTGGGTCATGGTGGAGCTGGCGGAAGCGCGCTGCTGGGCGCGCGCGCGGGCGTAGAACGACGATGGCGCCACGCGGCCGCGGAGAATTTGTACCACCACCGCCAAATGTTCTTCGGTGCGTCGCAAAAGTTCGCGCTTCGACGTGATTTCGCGGGGGAAGCGCTGCCTGGCGAAGCGCTGCTTGACGGCGTCGATCTGGGAATGATTGTGGTCCTGGAGCGCCTGCAACACGTTTCCGTGGACCAACTTTTCGGCAAACGCTTCGTAAACCGGTGTGGACTCGGAATCGCTCAATTCGAGCATGCCGTCGATGACGGGGAGCTCGGCTGGCGGCAGGACGCCGCGGGTGACGTTGAGCTCGCCGAGATCAATGAGTCCGTTGTCGAACTCGAACTCGGGCTTGTCGCCTCTGGACGCGGGTTTCTCGAGAGATTCTGATGGTGTTGATGGTTTGTCTTTGACAAGTGTGTTCACAGGACGGTGAATGTATACCTTTTTGCGTCTGGGTTTGGTGACTTTCATCGCGTTTGGTGATGCTCGCTATTTAATTTTGTTGTCGCTAAAATCCTCGCTATTTTTATGCGATGATTTTCCACTTGATGATCTTACACTTCTGTGTTTGTATTCTTTCAGATTAGTTCTCTAATTAATTCTCTGATTGACTCTTTCTGCTCTTCACTTCTTCACTTCTTAACTCCTTCTCTTCTTCCCTTTTTCTCTTCTTCCCTTTTTCTCTTCTTCCCTTCTTCTCTTTATCCGTCAATTTCAATATATTCAGAATTCTACAATTATTCACAATTTTCCTAATTTCTCTTTCTATATTCTATCTCTATACAAAGGTCTTACATAAACTACTAACAATTCATAATTGCCCATTAATTACTATACACTATTGATTGTTCTGGAAAATGTTCGCCAACTGGGCACTCAAGTTGGCGTTTTGATTGTTTCCAGGAGGAAAGCCCGGCATACCAGCACCGTTAGGTGGGAATGGAAGTCCCGCTGGAGGCTGCTGCCCTCCATTGTTGGCAAACAAGCCCGACAACGGATTCACAGATGACTGACTAAACGTATTGAACGTAGGCTGGCTACCATGCGACATGTTGGAGGCAGACTGCGGAATAAGAGTCGTCTTGACGTACTCCTCGTCTGGTTCACCAGGACGGTTCGATTTTGGTCCGTTTCTCGCAGAGTTGGTAGGCATCTTCTTCGACATCGCCTTCGACGAAATACCAGCACCAATCTCGATATCAGGCTCGTCAATCACCATACCACTGGCCAATGGCTGGCCACCAGTACCTCCCCATTGCGCATTGACTACCCACGATCTGTCGGCCTCGGTCAATCTCTGGATAGGAATGATCGAAATACCATGCTGGTAGTTGCAACAGTCACGAGGACCGAAACCAACCCCCCAACGGGTTCTCAATGGCAACGAGTTGTCCTTGTTGAACGACGTAATCACCTGCTCGGCCTCTCTTCTTGAGTAGACCTTGATGAACGCGTGCTTTCTTTCACTGTTCAAAATGACAGACTGGACTTCGGCATAAGGACGCAATACCGCAGACAACGCGGCTTCGTCCATGTTACGTGGAACACCACCGATAAACAACGTTCTTGACAACACCTTGAACGAACCCTGTGGCAACACGGGGTCGAAACCAACGTTTCTAGGACGGTAGTGTGGTGTGCCTTCCAAGTTCATCTCAGCACCATTAGCACCGGGCATACCACCAAAACCTTGTTGAGGTTGCTGGTGTTGCTGGAACTGTTGGAATTGTTGTTGCTGTGGTGGCTGCTGGAAGTTGCCAAAGTTCTGTCTTGGTGGCGATCTGTCGCGACGGCCGTAGCCGTTGTTGCCGTTAGGTGATCTCGATCTGTTTCTTCTCGAGTAACCGTTGTCAGGACCGTCACGGCCACGTCTGCCGTTGCCGTAGTCGTTGGCAGGTCTTCCCTGGGGTGGAATAGCAGGAATGTTGGGGATCTGCGGAAGTTGTGGGCCTGGTGGAGGGTGGCTGGCACCGGCATTGCCGTTTTGCATTTGCTGCAACATGTTGAAAATCATCTGCTCATTACCTTGAGGCTGTTGCTGTTGCTGTTGCTGTTGTGGTGGTTGAGGTGGGTATGAGTTTTGTGAAGGTGCAGCCGCATTAACACTGCCGGACAACGCAGATAACTGCGATAAGATAGTGTTGGCGTTGTTGTCGGCAGCAGGAACTGCAGGCACAGCCGGAGCGGCGGTGGGCGTGCCGGAGTTCGAGTTGTTGGTCTTTGCCAAGGAGGCCAATGCCAGTAAAATGCTATTTGAATCTTCGGCGGCTTTGGTGTCGGATGGCTTGACGGGTTCAACATTTGTTCTTGGGGGAGTTCCTGGCGGCGTAGTGGATTTAAAGTGTTTGGTTCTGATTCTTTCGATGATGGCTGGATCAAAAGTTTCCGCTCTTTCCCAGATATCTACTAATTTACTGATCTTGATATTCTGGGAGGTGCTGATCAGCAATTCCATGGCGTCGTCGATCAAGGACTCGATCAATTCACTAATTTTGACCACAGCAGCCGCGTAGGTGCCTTCTGGCGCCAGCGAGTCGATGGTCTGGCCCTTTTGTTTGGCTTCTTCGATGTAGCCTCTCACAATCGAGTCCACAACGTATAACGTGCCCAACTTGTGCGAGGAGGGAACAGCCTTACAGTTGGAGTACAACGACGTGATCAACTTCGATTCGTTCTCGACATTCTTGAGGGCTATCTCCGTCAATTTCTTGATACGCGAACCCGACACCCCGGGAGCTTTCAAAGTGGGTAATTCCTTTAATATAGTTTCAAATTCTTCCACGGCAGACATTATTACGCTTGGTTTTACGAGTATTTCCTACTACCCAAAAAACTCTTCTCGATACAAAAATAAAAGACAAGTTTAAAATTTTTATGGCCCTTTACTGGTCAAAAGATATTACTGTACTTGTGGATCGGTTTCGTTTTTTTCCCTCTTAAAAAAGTAATTCAACAAACTTCTGTTCTTCTCTTTTGATAATTCCTATGTTGTGTGTTTTAATTTTCTCTAATACTTGGTGATATCCCTACTAGGAAAGAAAGGTCTAAAGAAAGGATTGGTTCAGGAGCTAAAACGGTGGACAAAAAAAAAAAACGCTGACCTGTTCACAAAAAGCGGCGGATTTGAATGACCTTTTATAGTGCTGTAAGTTGCACAAAGATTGCGTTACTTGGAGACAAACAAAACACAAAGCCAACTTACCCGCCTTTGTAAATGTACTGATATTTACACAGACACAGACCCACAATTACACGGGACCAAAATTTTCCACCTTGCACTAAAAAAAAGTCTGGTGAAAAATACCTCGAGAGAGCCACGGAAAGAGGAGCAAATGTTAGGTAGATCCGTACTTAGAGGATACTCCACGGGTGCAGGCAGCGGCTCCGTTATGTCGTCAACGTTGTTGTTGTCGAGAACGCCGGTGATCACTGCCGATTTGCCCAAGTTTGAGACGCAGTACTACCGGTACCAGAACGAATTATGGAAGCGGTTGATGTGGACATTTCCCAAGTGGTTTTATTTCAGGGGTGGTACTTTATCGGAACAGCGTTACCGTCAATTGAACCGTGATCCTGTAGCCAACAACCCCGACATAGAGTTTCCTCGCGGAAGACCTGAGATCAGACACCAAAGAGACAGACGATTCAAGCAGGAGTTGCGTTTACCCAAGACGTATAAGGAAGCAGACGAAATAGAGGCTGGATCTGAGGCCGAAACCAAGCAGGATAACTTGGCCCGGAAGATTGTGCCCAACTCGAGAACGACCAAGGCTGACGAGACTGGCGACATGACGAGCTTGGAACGTAAGCTTGCACGTACGTTGTATCTCGTGATAGAGCAGAACGGCCAATGGGTGTTGCCCAACTTTGCACAAGGAAGCGAGCTCAAGCCGTTGCACACGTTAGCCGAAGAAGGATTGTACCAGATTGGCGGGACCGGCATCAACTACTTTAACGTATCGAACACGCCATGCCATCTTCATGTTTCTGGTACCAACAAGCAATACTTTATCAAGTCGCATATTTTGTCGGGCGATTTCCAGCCACAGAAGCCAGGCATGAAACACTTGTGGTTGTCGAAGGACGAGTTGAAGGACCGTTTGGATGCCGAGTTCTACACGGAAATCGAACACTTGTTGAGCGATGTCTGACCTGTAAATAGAAAAACGAACAAATGCAAATAACTCTACATTTTAGATACATAAAAACAAAACGTATATGTCTGTCAACTGTCTATAGATTTTTCTTTCCCTGGATCGCCTTTTCAGCAGCCCATACCGAGCGGTCCAACAACGCACCAACCATAAGCACGCCGGCCACCGAGCTGACTACACCGAGCACAAAGCCCGACCACAGTTTGGCGTACTGCTCACGGTTGATGATCTTGAGCGGCGAAATGTCAAAGTTGAACGAAACACCAGGAATGCCGCCCCGCGCATGTACCGTATGGTGATGGTCGTCATCCTTACCACCGCGCAATGGACGCTGGTGCGTAATCACAGAAAACTGGTTGGTGTCCAACGGCTTTTGTTCATGTAAGAACTCGAACCGCGTGGCCACCACCTTGAGGTAGTACGTGGTGGCGTGCTGCTTACTGTTTTCGGCACTGTGGCCGTCCAATGGATGCGTCGACTGTTGTACCAAGAGACCCTGGTCCGGATCGGCACCGAACGAAAGGTGATGGATCGTATGGTCAAAGTTGAACTTGTCGGGATGAGCATCATACAACGACAAGTCGTGGGCATGACGGCCCTTGATGGTGAACGAGGAGCCGGGGGCAAAGTCCATGGTACCGGAAATACGATTGATCTTCAGCGTTCCACGGACACGGCAGCCCTCGCTGGCAGCGATACGTTCGTTGACACGGGCGACGTAGCCTTCCTTTTCACACTGTTCGATGTTTTTACCGTCATAAAACTGCCAGCCAGCTTCGGCGTATGCCAACTTCACTGTTTCACAGCTGTTGCAACAGAACTGGTTTTGGTCCTGTGGGAGCGCCCCGTAACAGGAGCCACACGGTTCGTTTTCCACTGGTTTTGCCAATTCGTCGAGTGTGCGTCCGTTATTGATGGTGGGCGTGGTATCGTCCCTGATTTCCTCCGTTTTGCCGTCCAGCGTCTTGACGAGACGGAACTTTTCAAAGCCCTGCTTCAAGATATCGAGATGGAGATCACCGGACTCGTCAAGCAAGTCGAGTGAAACCAACTCGCATGGTAAGTTGGGAAAGGCAATGTCCAAGTTGATGTCCAACTGT
The DNA here is from genome assembly GCA_030556435.1 of Teunomyces pallodes. NCBI lineage: Eukaryota > Fungi > Ascomycota > Pichiomycetes > Serinales > Debaryomycetaceae > Teunomyces > Teunomyces pallodes. The sequence continues at coordinate 1,078,394 of JAKTUA010000002.1, forward strand.
TTGTTGATGTCGCGATCCACCACCAATTCGGGGCGGGTGATTATCAGCGTGTAGTCGTGGTACTCGTTGCGGATCAAAAACATCACCACACATACGCAAATCAACGTGATAATTCCACCAGACGTGGTACGAATCCGTGCATCTTCCACGGTCTTTGCAAAGGCGTCGATCAGCAACAATTTCGGCCGTGAAGACATTGATGCCAGCGGTGAGATAATGAAAAGTGAGAAGGAAAATGACAGAGAAAATGGAACATCAACAGAATCAAAAACCAAGGAAAAAAAAATGTTCGCGAAACGACCAGAAAATTGAATCAATCAAACAAAAAAAAACAAACCCAATATTCAAAAAAAGCGATTGCAAATGACAGCACTGTTTAACTTCACGCCGGTGGTGGTGCGGGACAAGCCGCTTGTGGGCCACACTGCGTCTCTGAGCGAGGTGATAGCGCTTGCGATCAATGCTACCGGTACGCGGCTCGCGGTGCTGCGCACCGACCGACTGGTACGGGTCTGGCGGTGTCACGGCGAGCGGGTGGCGGACCCGGTGGTGATTGAAGAGGCGCACGCGCGGCCAGTGGAGGCGGTAGCGTGGCACCCGCGCGCCGAACATCTGTTTGCCACGGTGGGCCGCGACGAGCACATTAACGTCTGGCGCGCGCTGGGCTCGCTCGAGCGGCGGGTGGCGGTGCGTAAAGCGCTCGGGCAGCCGGACCCAGTGCAGCTCCGGCACGTGTGCTACTCGCCCGACGGCGAGGTGCTTGTGGCGGTGGACCGCGACAACACCGTGGTGGTGTTTGATGGAGGATACGAGCAGGTGGCCGAGGTGCGGGTGGCGGACCGGGTGCACGCCGTGCGGTGGTGTGGGCGGCAGCATTTGGCGGTAGCGATGCAGAGTGGCGGTGTGGCGGTGTACCGGTTTAGCGCGCGTGGTGGATTGTCGCTTCGCACCACGCTCACGGGCCACCGGTCGCTGGCCACGGCGTTAGCGGTGGACCCGCGCGGCGGGTTTTTGTGTGTTGGGCTGAACGAAGGGGTGGTGAGTGTGTGGAGTTTAGCGACAATGCTCAATGTGCGGGTGCTCCCTGCCGAGGACGAGGCGGTGGCGGCTGTGGACGTAAGTCGTGATGGCAGTTACGTGGCGTGCACCTACGACGGCGGGGCCAACGCTCGGATCTACGATAGCAGCAGCGGCGTGCAGGTGCACGAAATCGCGAACTCGGCGCTGGGTGCGCAGACGTTTGCGACATTGGCGTGGTTTCCCAATAAAATGTCGTTTGTCCACACCAGCGACAACGGCACGACGTTCACGTTCATGAAGAAGTAAAAAAAAAAAAAAATTCGGAGAGAGAAACAGAGAAAGGGCCCTGCACAGAAATTAGCCGAGAAGGAAACTTTTGGCCCCTGCCCCTAAATGCAGAACCACAGTAGCTCACATAGCAGCAATTTTCATCGTTGTAGTAGTCGTAGAGTGGCCGAAACAGCAGGACGTTAGTTATCAGTTGCTGCTGGGTTTGTCTGTGTGGTGTGTGAAGATTTATTTTCTAGTTTTCGTAGTGTTCTTTTTCTCGAACGAAATGAACTTTTCTAGCCCCGTGAACCACGAGAAAATTTATTCAAATTAGATAACACCAGCGGCACACGATCCAATTAAACGGCTCTTCGCCCGAAGAAAGCAACATTGCACAGTATCGAAAGCTCCTTATCAACACACAATAACAACATACATTCTCAACAATTCACTAAACCATCGCCCACCACTACACTCTGCAACACAAACTCTCCGCTCCAATAAATCCCATTCAATCACTACAACAATATGTCAGCGCAGCCGCCATTCCGGTCGGTATCCACAACGTCGAGCTTATCGATCAACACGTTGTCCTCGAACATCACACGGGTCGCCCTGGGCCCGCTACAGGCCATGAACCTGTCGTTCAACCAACAGTCGGCCGCCGAAGAACACCTCCACACACAGTGCGCCCAGCTCCACGCCAAGTTCGCCCAAATCCCCGGCATGGACCCGTTCTTGAGCCTGGCGTTTAACGCCGCCGAGCAGAGCGCTGAGCAGCAGGCGCTTGCCCTCTCGCAGCAGATGCTGCAAGGCCTGCGCAGCACCGAGTTCCGCTCCTCCATCGGCTCCTCGGCGTTCTCGATCCACTCAGACACGCTGTCGTCGTCAAACCTCACTGCAACCGCCAACGGAGCCCAGGGAACCAAGAAATCCTTGATAAATAACAACATTTTCACCTTCACCGGCGGCATTTTGCCGACAAACATCAGCGTCGACCCCGTCACGCAGATCTGGAAGCTTTTCCAGCAGGGAGCACCGCTCTGTCTCCTCTTTAACTCGCTTGTAGCCGAGTACCAGATCCCCATCATTGGGAGCGACGACTTGCGCGTGTGCAAGAAGTCGGTGTACGACTTTTTGATCGCCGTCAAGACCCACCTCAACTTCGACGATGATATCATGTTCACCATCTCCAACGTGTTTTCCGACAGCACCCAGGACTTTCTCAAGGTGTTGCGTGTGGTGAACAAGTTGTTTGACCTCAAGGAAACAAACATTGACGACATGGCCAAGCTCACGCACGCCGTGGGTGAAATCACAATCACCGACGACCGTTCCAAGGTGTTCAAGGAAATGATAGAAACCGAACGTAAGTACGTCAAGGATCTCGAACTCTTGGTGGCGTACCGTGATGAGTTGGAGAATGCCGAACTCTTGACAAACGAACAGATCCATATCCTTTTCCCCAATCTCAACGAGATCATCGACTTCCAGCGCCGGTTGCTCAACGGCTTGGAGTGTAACATTAATATCCCCACGAAGTACCAGCGCATTGGCTCCATATTTATACACGCATCGCTCGGCCCGTTCAAGGCTTACGAGCCGTGGACCATCGGCCAGTTGACGGCAATCGACTTGATCAACAAGGAATCGGCGAACTTGCGTAAGTCGCTGACCCTCTTGGACCCCGGCTTCGAGTTACAGTCGTACATCATTAAGCCAATTCAACGGCTCTGCAAGTATCCGCTTCTCTTGAAGGAATTGATCAAGTGCTCGCCAGATCCTGCTGACTCTGCATCGTATAACGAGTTGGTGTTGGCAAAGGGAGCCATGAAAGAAATGGCAAACCAGGTCAACGAAGCTCAAAGACGTGCTGAAAACGTCGAGTACTTGCAGAAATTGATGGAACGAGTGAGCAACTGGCGTGGCTTCAACCTCAAGGACCAAGGCGAGTTGTTGTACCACGGACATGTTGGTGTCCGTGACGGTGAGAACGAAAAGGAATACGTGGCATACTTGTTTGAGCGGATCGTGTTCTTCTTTGTGGAGCCGGAGCGAAACAACGATGCTCCCAAGGACAAGGATAAGAAGAAGCGTGAAATCTTGTCGGCACGGAAGAAGTCGGCGCTGTCGGTGTCGAATCTGACGGCAAACTTGTTGGAGTCGCTTAACAAAGCCAAGTCCGACAAGGATTCGCCATTGGAGCTTAAGGGAAGAGTATATATTCTGGAGATCTACAACATCACATCGTCCAACACCAACGGCTACACGCTTGTGATCTCGTGGTCCGGCAAGAAAGAGAGCGGATCGTTTACGTTGCGTTACCGCACCGAAGAGGCCCGTAACCAGTGGGAAAACTGTTTGCGGAACCTCAAGACCAACGAGATGAACGTGCAGATCCACCGCAAGTTGCGGGACTCGCACGGGCTGTTGAACACCAACGACTCGACGCTCTACGACTATTTCCCTCAGAGCCAGAACAACGATAACTCTGCACGGTCGCTGAACGGACTGACGTACCATCGCCACCACTCGCTGCTGTCGACGTTCAGCATGATGCGGTCACGCAAGTCTAACGGCGAGATCCCGGTGCTGCGGCACCTGTCCCAGAATGGTTCATACATGACGCCGGTGCTTGCGTCGACCGAGCCTTTTGCCAACAATATCAAGATCCGGCTCGTGTACCTCGGTGTAGAGGTTGGCGAGTCGTTGGAAGTGCATCTGAATGTACAGTTTGGCGAGCTCTACACGCGGATCCAGGCGCATATTTCCGCGAGTCGCCATGTGAACGATGCGGTGGTGCACAAATTGAAGTATAAGGACGAGGACGGAGATTTTGTGGTGATGGACTCGAACGACGACTGGATTTTGGCCGTGGACATGTTGGAAGAGTTGGACGGCGGCAGCGATAAGCGGGACTTAACGATCTGGGTTTCTTAATCGTGTAGAAATAAAAGAGAAGAAGAAGAAGAAGAAGAAGAAGAAGAAGAAGACAAGTAGTAGAAAATGATGCGAAAATGGAAAAGATAAAGACGTTGGAAGTAACCAATACAAAGTCAATGAAGAAACATACAAGTAAACAACGAAAGATGAAACAAAGTAAAGTCTTTAAGTTATAAAAGCAGGAGTTTAAGTAGAATCAGACGTCAAATCAAAAGACAAATGAACAAACCTAGTAAACGCGAAGACTTTGAAAGATTGAAAAAAAAGTAATGGTAGAAAAAAAGTAGACAAAAACCTGTCACCATTAAACGGCCAGCGAATCAAGTTTACAAATGTCAATATAACCACTGAAAACATCGAATCGTTGTCATTTTGTAGCACAATGTTCATTTTTTGCCAATGATTTTTTGCAGCATCTGGTGATCTTTGTGACTCATCCAGTAATATTCCACGCTTTAGTCAGAAAAAAACTAAAGTTTCACTATCTTCAAAACATGTTCCGCGTGTGTAGAGCAGTAATACGGAGCCGTGGTGCCGTGCCGATGGCAAGACACGCCTGGAGGCCGTTTACGGGCTCCACTGTCCGTCCGCAAGTGGCGTTTGGCGCCATGAGCAGCGAGCAGCAGGCGTTATTGCACGAGCCTCGCGCCAGCGATGCCGTCGATGTGTGCATTGTTGGCGGTGGCCCCGCAGGTTTGGCTGCTGCCATTCGCTTGAAACAGTTGGATAATGATAACGGAGGCGAGCTTCGTGTGGTGGTGTTGGAAAAGGCCGGCGACTTTGGCTCACATATCGTCAGTGGAGCTGTGCTTGAGCCGCGTGCGTTGCACGAGCTCTTTCCTGATAGCGAATACGAAGCTGCATTGCCACCAGAGCTTGTGACAAAGGTCACCCACGACTCAATGCAATACTTGACTGAACAGTACGCATATCCTCTTCCCGAGCCTCCGCAATTGGCCAATCTGGGTAAGAACTATATCGTTTCGTTGAACAACGTGGTGAAATACTTGAGCGAACACGCCGAAGAGTTGGGTGTCGAGTTGTACCCGGGAATTGCGGTCAGCGAGGTCATTTATGACGAGTCTGGCGCCGTCAAAGGTGTGGCCACGAAAGATATGGGTATTTCGAAGGACGGCACACCTAAAGATTCATTTGAACGTGGGATGGAGTTCCATGCACGTACCACAGTGTTTGCCGAGGGCTGCCATGGCTCGCTTTCGAAGCAGGTGATTAGTAAGTTCAATTTGCGTGAAAATAGCGACCCTCAAACTTACGGGATCGGTATCAAAGAAGTATGGGAAGTGTTACCGGAAAACTTCGAGCCAGGCTTTGTTGGCCACAGCATGGGTTTCCCACTTCTGGAAGAGTACGGTGGTGGATTCATGTACCACTTTGGGGACGGACTTGTGGCCGTGGGTCTTGTGGTAGGTTTGGACTACGCCAACCCGTACATTTCACCCTACCAGGAGTTCCAGAAGATGAAACGTCATCCATATTACGCTAATGTGTTAGAAGGAGGCAAATGTATCACTTACGCTGCCCGGGCCTTGAACGAAGGCGGGTTCCAGTCGATTCCTAAACTCCATTTCCCTGGTGGTGTGTTGGTAGGTTGTTCAGCCGGGTTCCTTAATGTGCCTAAAATCAAGGGAACTCACACTGCAATGAAATCGGGAATGCTTGCTGCTGAATCGATTTACGATGCCATTAAAGACTTGGAACCGGCAGACGAATCGACGTTTGAAGACGAATACGTGGCTTTAGACTTGGAATCGTACGCTACTGCGTTTGAAAACTCGTGGGTCTACGAAGAGTTGTACGCTGTAAGAAACGTCCGTCCTTCCTTCAACGGTCCTCTTGGTTTTATTGGTGGATTGGCACATTCTGGTTTAACCACCATGCTCACCAACGGCGCCGAGCCATGGACGTTGCATCATCACACTACTGACGCGGCTGCTACTGCCCCAGCAGCCAACTATACGCCGATTGAGTACCCCAAACCCGACGGTAAGCTTACGTTCGATATCTTGACGTCCGTATCAAGGACGGGAACGTACCATGACGAAGACGAGCAGTGTCACTTGCGGGTTCCAGAGCAGGACCTTGCCAAGCACGCAGAAGCAAGTTTCCCCAAGTTCCAAGGTGTGGAACAGCGCTTTTGTCCTGCTGGAGTGTACGAGTACGTCGAGGACGAGCTGGCTTTGGGGGTCAAATTCCAGATCAACAGCCAGAACTGTATCCATTGCAAGACCTGCGATATCAAGGTCCCTACACAAGATATCGACTGGACGGTGCCTGAAGGCGGTGATGGCCCCAAGTATTACATGACATAGAAGAGAAGTTGTATATTAATAGAGCTGATAAGCATCAACTGGATGAAGTAGAGAGAGAGTTCTTTTTTTTTAAAAGTTCCCCCGGACCGGGAGAATATACACAGATAACGCCTAAAACAGAACAGAGCAGCAGCCGCTGCCTGAAAGACCGAGAAACCAGGAACATAAAAGCCAGCGATTTTTGGCACATAGTACAAAAGTAAAGTAAAAGTCAGGTAAAGAATCTGTCCAAGTCAGACAAGCTGGTGTCCTCCGGCGTGCCGATATCTTGCGACAAGAAACCTGAGCGGATCACGTTCAACCATTTCTTTGCTTTGGCTGGCGGAGCCGAAGGATTGGAAGAGATCGCCTTCAATGCGGCTGCGTGCAACGCTGCCGCTGCTGCTGCAGCGTTGGGACTGTGCGAGCTTGGAGCCCGTGACGCCCGTGGAGCTGCTGCTGCTGCCGTCAACGTCTTGCTCTTTTTGCTGAGCGAGAGGTATGACATCGACTTTGATCTCTTGCCGTTTTTCTTCATTGTTTCGACGTAGAAATCGTCGGCCAAATCGTCTTCGTCGGTGTCAGCAAACACTTCAAAGTCTTCAAAGTCCACGTCGGAATCTTGTGCCGCCTTTTCGCCGGCCTTGTCGGCATCGGTCAACGAAGCAGTCACCGGGGCCGACGAGTAAGGAACAAACAAGTTCGACTTGTCCAACGGAGTTTCCAAAAAGGTGTTTTTGGTGATGCCCAAGTCGAACATGGTTTGTCGACGGGGCTTTGCCAACGTGGCCTGCTTGCCAGCCTCCAATGGGTCTTCGATTTTACCAAAGTCACCTTTGTATGGCTTGAGATTGGCGCCATGGCTGGCAGATTTTGGCGACTGACTGCCTTCCGAGGCTCCGTCCTGGATCTGCTGCTGTTTCTGGACTTCCATCATGTTTTTGACGTGGATATGGAAGTCTTCAGCCAACAAACCACGGTAGACATAAACCATTCTTTTAGGCAGAGCGTCGGCCCAGTCACGAGAAAGGGCATATTTCAAGTTGGAGTCTCCCTTTTCAACTCTCTTGACATAAGCATTCAACTTGGCACTCACAAGATTTGATGTTTTGGTGGACAAGTTGGCCATTTCTGGGTGTTGTTCAACCAAGATATCGCAGATCTGTTTCACAGTCATACCAGCACCTTCGGGGTCCTTTTCGTACAAGATAACAAATATGGCGTAGAGGACATCGTCTTCCAACGACGGGTCGTTCTTCTGTTCGGGACGGGGCTTTTCGCCAGTAACGGGGATCGTGGTGGAGATTCCGGTAGCGATGGGAGCACGAGACGGGTTTTTCACCTTTTTAACGAGCGGAGGTTGCGAGGACGAGAAGGAGTGGGCTGGTGGGGGTGTAGAGGACGATGTGGAGGGCGATGAGGTGTCGGAGCGTTGTTTTTTCAAGGCATCGCCACTCATCAAGGAGTCTGGTGAGATGCTTCTTGATGTGGGTGACAACTCATCGGGACTGTACGACTTTTCCGGGGTTGGTGGGTTGATGGAGTCGTCTTTGATCATGGATCTGAGCTTGGTGGGGTTTGTGGAGGATGTCTCATTGTTGCTGGTGACTGAGGCAGAAGTATTGGAGGAAAGGCTCAATGTTTTGGGATTAAAAGATGGAGAAGCAGGCGTGGACTCAACGGGGAAACCTATGGGTCTTCTGTCTGCTAAAGCCATATTATGTTCGCACGGGCGTGGATTTGGGGTTTTTTTGCTTTGATAGGAAAACCTCCTTTTTGGACTAACTTAAAACAAGATTGGAGAGCGGAAAATAACTGAAGACAACGGCAGTACAGAACGAAAGCTATACCAGATGTCGATGGAAAAAGGATGAATGGAAACAAAAAAACGTATTTAAAAAAACAAAATAAAAAAAACTCAGTTACTTTCTTATTCAGTAAAGTTGGTTCATAAATACGGATTTGGTTAAAACGGGGAGGGACAAAATCAAAAGGGGTGGGAGGTTGTAAAGTAAGTGATGCGTGGGTTTCAATGCTATCAAATGGTAACTAAACCTTTAATAACGACTCTGAATGGTATTAATATCGTGATTTTTCAACTGGTGTCCCCATGGTCTCTCTCCTTATTGAAAAAAAAGGGGAGGGTTCCTGTAGGTACTAAATAAAACCCAGGGGGGATCAAGAAGAATTTACAACATACCGTAAACAGTTCAAAAGATGTGGATAAGGTGAACGGATACTTCAAGAATAGAAGGACTAATCACCGATACTTGTGGGAGGGTAGCACAAAAAATTTGTCACTTGAAATGAGAACAAACTGTTACTTTGCTTTGTGTTGCGATTGATATCTACACCTTATAATCGAGATAAAATAAAATTCAATTAATTAAACCAGTCCGTTTCTCCTGCACAAAGCACCTCATCGGAGTGAAAAATTTACCAATCACGAGTCGTGGCACGGCACAATTTCTCTCCGGATCATTTTTCAGTCTCACCACGATTTTAACAATATTACACAAAATCGAACATTTCTACTAGCTGAATGATTCATTTCTTTTCCCCCAAAAAAAAGGATGGCGTACAGTAGCAATCGTAGTAATAGAGAGCGGTCAGCACTCCTTTCTGAAAACCAGAATAGTTAGGTGCAAGCAATCACCAAAGAAAGCCATATTTACTTGGTTCAATTTCATTTATTATTGAGGTGGTTGCCTGCCGATAGCAATTGATGTCAAATATTTTTCATTTTTTCTGCCCGGTTGCCGGGGTAGAATAATGGGGTGCCGTATCTTCTGGTAACATTTTTACGGCTGACCTTCGGCAGAATCCGAATCCGCAGCTACATCTACGTTTATTGAATCTATAGAGCCACACAGTTTGTACGTCACTCTGTGATTAAACTAATTCTACCACGATATAGCACGGACTTGCCCGCTCCGGGATTTGGTCTACAGCCCTAATCTCTACTGAAATCCATGCCCTTCGTTTTAGGAGGCGGGCGGTACTATCACGTGGAGGGTCCTCATTTAAAACGGAATGTTCTGGCAATATTTTTTAGCGCTGCAGATTTCCGAATTCTATTACGTTATTGGACGCATGATTTCCAGTTTTTTTCAGGGTTGAAGCCCGATCCGGTATATAAATTGCGGCACCGGACTTTTGCTCACTCGTCTTTTGATCGGTGCACGCTACTCTGTGTTGACTATATACACTCCTATAGTTTGCGCTAGGTTTCCTGGTTTGGACTTACATGCCACATGGAAATTGAACCCTTAAAATCCTCGGATTTTTTGCATCCATTTTTCCGTGTTCGTAATTTGCTGCAGCTTGTCATGTGATGTTTTAATTCCGATAAATATTTTTCCGGGATAGCGCATATTAGTCTACACCAATAATGCCGTCCTGGGCTAATTGCAAGCTACGACGACTTCTGGCCCAGTCTTCGTACCAGTAATCATCACTGTAACACCTCTGGTAATTGTCGGTGGTTGGTGGAACAAACCAGTAGTTAAGAGCGACATGAACATTGTCGAGATTGCTGACGGCACCCTCCTCTCCAAAGCTGGTAACTTCATGAAACCAACCGGCAGGAAGATACAACATGTCACCCGGATTGACCGAAACCACGTACTTTTCCAAGTCTAAGAATCCTGGAAAGTGCTTGTTAGCAAAATCTGTTAATTCCTTCCGGGTTTCTTCCAGCTTGAAGTCGTCGAGATGCAAGAGACCTGGTGGAACCCGAGAAAAGTTTGGAGGATCTAAATCACTGGAACCAGTGATTTCTTTTCTCTGGTTTGATTCGTTGTCCAACAAGAGTTCTAGCTGTTTCTTCTCGGACTTCAGACGCTCATCTGTCTTACCTTCGAGGTTGCCCAACTTCCAATAAATGATTTCTTCAATAATGGCGCCATCGTCGCGTACATGTCTCCAACCAGGCGCTGATTCGTTGATTTCGTAATCAATGATCCCGCTATTGAATACCCTATGAATCGTTCCGACTGTGTACAATTTCAAGGCATCAGCCGGCAGAAAAAGGGTGAACCGTTTGGATCCAGCAATTGGAATGTACAAGTTGTCAGCATGGTCGTGATGTAAGCCAGAAGAAGTCCCATGCTTTTCTCCAGGAACAAATTTACCCAACCCACAAGTCGGGTCTTCGGGATCAAGCGTGAAATGACCAGATTCCTTGACCTTACTATACCCCATCCATAAGTTTATTTGCTGTGGCACCATTCCTGAAAACAAATCAGGTACAATAGGAAACTCGACATCGTTTACCAAGTTGGTTAAAGGCGCTTGAATAAGTTCCCGAACTCTGGTCTGAGCCTCGGATTTTCCAAGTTTCATATCTGGGTCAATAATTTCATCTTCTTCAGAATCGTCAAAATCACTGTCGACAAAATCATCCTGTAAGTTATTGAAATCAATAGAAGATGTGTCCGAGAACTTAACCGAAGATTCATCACCCTGATTTTGTTCGTCATCACTGTCTTCATCTTCAACGTTGTAGGCCTCTTCTTTGTTGGTTTCTTCATCTTCGACTTGTGAAGCAACTTTGTTATTATGTTCGGAACCCGGACCCTCGTTATTCTTATTCCGAGATTCGTCAACGAGATCAGGATCATCAAAATCGTATTGGGTCGTCAAGTAATAATCACTTTGACCCAGTTCAAATTTCATGAGTAACTCATCCAACCTTAACTTGATTCGCTTTTGTCCCGATCCGTAGCCTTGCTTAAACTTTCTCTCGATTTGGAGGGGACGGTCGTAATTGAGAGTTTGTGATAAGACAGCAGGTTTGAACCTGTCCAATTGGATTTGTTTCGTATACTGACTGTCAGCTGATATTGGGGGATGAAAGTTGGTTATCTTAACTGGCTTACGACATTTTATGTAGTCGTTGAAAAAGTCTACTGACGCGATGGGGGTCTTACCGAAATGAATAACGGCGATATCGTCTGTGGCATTTGGAGGAATTGTGAAGTGAGTGTAGGCATTTGTGTTGGCCTGACGTTTATTGGCCGAAGAAGTCATGCAAACGTGGTTGTCTTAAGGTTGAGTCCTTTGTGTTCTAGCTAAGAAAGGTTTCCTTTTGTTGGGAATCCAGGAAAAATATGCTTGTGTATGTCGCGCATTGAATCAGTCCATGCGCAACGCGGTAAGTCACAAATCCGAGGTAACTAAGAAACGGCGATCGTACAGGTGAAACTTCCTGAGTTGAATGTGGTTTATATTTCCACTTTTAGTTATTCAAAAGAAGTTTTGTTTGTGCTTGGTAATCCGTAGAGCTTCCCTTGATGAAGAACAGGCCACATGGACTGCACATACTGGGCGACCTAGGGTCGTATATTAATAACAAAAGAATCTCGCCACCTGTATGCACCCCGGCAAAAATGATACTGGAATCAGTACAGGCGCCTAATTGGAGTTTAAACCTGGTACCGAAGGGATGAAAGGTGGTAATAATCTTAGGAAGGTTACATCCGAGTTGCGACATTTTTTCTAAATTTGGCTACGTTATGCAGGCGAAGCTTGGAATAAAACCTAGTTGATTTTTCTTGATGACAATTTTTGGTACAGATTCTACAGGTAATGCTTTTTTTCGTACTTTTCTCCAAATCGACAAATAATTAAGAACAAACAGTAGAAAGCTTGCATGAAGTAAAAGAAAAAAAAAAAGAACAGTATTGTCAAGTATGGTCTAGACATAGATCACGAATATCGTTCTTTGACAAAGGCAGGTACAGTAATACTGCATGGTTTCCCTGTCAAAATTAGAAACGATACCTGAAACTGGAATCGGATCACCCAGAATTACCCCCCAGCTTCTCTCTGTAACTAGTCTGGGCCCTTTGGAAGATAATTTTCTCTTCTGAAATTTCAAAGAAGCGTTTGGCGCACTTGCATCTCGTGGGGGGCGGTTGTTAGCCTGGAACCCCTTTGTGGGATTAAGAGCCTTGCTAGTTACAGTTTAATATGCACAGAGGAAAATAAAAAAACCTTAGTGTCTAGCTTTTATTATTTCCTATACAAGAGCTTTGACATAATGCGTGAAAACTTACTGATATGCGATTTGTTGTTCTTAGCCAAACAGATTCATTTCATAATCCAGTTATGAAACACATGCTCCGCATTCTATAGGCTTATGGAATGAAGAAAAGCGGTTTCTCCGCCTTAAATCTCTTAAAATCGAATTCACTCTTGTCGAGTAATTCGGGTGCCATCTCTGACTCATAAATCGTATCAAATGGTCTCTTCTTAGGATACATCGTAGGTGGCTGCATCAAAGTTGACATGCAGCTATTAGCATTAGCAGCAAGATCAACAGGCGACTTCACAATTCTATATCTATTTTCAGGTGGGTTGTTGTTAGTAGCAGATACAGGACTGTAGGATGGAGTATTTGGGTTTGGGTCTCTTTGCAAGTCCCCAAGTCTTACATGATCAAAGGCCAAGTTGTTGCGTTCCTTGCATTCTCGTCCAGTTTGTTCATGCGCAAAACGCTTTGGACTGGTACTGTTCGAAACAGGTGTAAGAGGCAACATAGTGGCGTTAATGGCGACCTTGTCAGCACCATTCAATGCATTGCAGGAGTTAGCAGCTGAGGTGCTGATTCTTGGAGTCACTGGAGAATCCAACAATGACGTCAAGGAAGTTGTAGCTACTTCAACCATGGTTTGCATTAATTGGGTGTATTTGCCATTTTCACTGAAGTACTTGACCTCCAAACTCTTTGGAGGGTTGCTTAAGATCTTGATCAAGTTCTTAAAAAAGTGCTTAGTGAACAAGTTTTGAAAGGAGTGAACCGATAAAATTTCTTCCACAGAATCACTCTTAGAGTCAACGTTACACTTATATTCTTCGGACTTCAACAAGTTATTGAAAAAATCCAAGAGACTGATCAAGTTGAGTGGGATCTTCAACGTTAAGACCGACACCAAGATCGAAATCAAGGCAATTTGAGATGAGGTATAATCAAAGTAGATGTTTGGATAGAACTGGAACAATTCCCCAATGTACGTGGAAAAGAGTTTAATGCGTTGAGAGTTTTTTCTCACCAACATGGAAACGGTGGCATTATTGTTGTTGCTCACCAAGATGTTCAAGTACAAATCAATGTAGGTGTCAAAGGTAGGGTTGGTAACAACCCAGTCCAATGATTTGAGAATGTGCTTTTCCATCTCGATGAAGAGTTCTTTGTAGTAACTGTCCACACAAATCTTGCGCAAATCGTTCAACGTTGGGATTTTGAACTTGTGGTCCAAGTTCTTACAGCTGATCCAGAGCGACGTCAACCCCAACAACTGGTAATGTTGTTTTTTGACAATTCTGGTTGAGCAGTAACGGTCAATGAGGTTCACAGTCAAAGGAAAAGTCGACTTTGATAAGTTAAGAATGGTGATCACTTCCATTAAAAAATCAAGAAGCAACGGTCTCATGCCAAGCTTAATCTCTGGCTGTTGTTCAATCAAAGTGAGCAGTGGCAAGGTCTTTGATTCCATACTCAACTGGTGGTGTAACATTTCCAACTGATATTCACAGACGGATGCAGAGTGGCATTTGAACTCCATTGTTTGGAGCTTGATATCAGATGATTTCAAGGAAGAATTGAGGAGTCTAACTTGATGGAAAGCATCTGGAGAGGAAGGAAACATGTTGTGTGAGCCAAGGTAGTTTGACTTTTATGAGATATGCAAAATGAGTAGTTGGCAGTAAAAAGTTTGCAACAAAAAATGCGACGAGAGAATTAACGACAGTTTGTGAATCGAACTAGTGAATTGAACAGAATGTATCTTCTTTGCTGACTGGAAAGAATATGAGATGACTGAAGTGTAATGGTTGACGATGACAAAGGAGATCTATTTCATATGATGACGCTGGGGGTCAAGTATCTCAGGTGAACCGATGCAAACAGAAACTGGACCAATATCTGTTGGAGGGGAGAAGTGTTGGAAGTGAACTCTGCTTTTCCGTATTGATCGTCTGAACAATCAATAAATCAAATGTAAGGAATGGAAAAGTCGAATGACGATTGGGGAGCTTGCCAACTAAAGAAATTGAACAAAACAGTGAAGTGCCCACGATATACAAATATCAAGTAAGATTAACGGAGAGATATCAAATGAATGAATTCTCTGTTTAGGAAACGATAAACCAACAAAGGATGACTTTGGGATATTCAAAATTTTCAATTGTCCGAATATCCTGATTATATATATGAAAGTAGTAAAATTTGAACAGCCTATAAATGGGGAGCAACAAGGAAAATCAAAAAAAAAAATCCTGGTATAATATTATAAAAAATTAGTTTGGAAAGGCCCTCTAATCTTTCTCTCCTTTTTTAGTATGTATGTCCACACGATTTTTTTTTTTTTTACTTTAATCTTTTACTATAGGTTACAAAGAGCCTACCCAACACAAAGCCTTTTTTAATGCATGGTGCGAGGTTCTAAATTTAATTACAGAAAAAAAAAATGGATTATGCATAAAATGAAAATTATAGTGATACAAAAATGTCTCTAAATCTCTCATATCAGGATTTATACAAAACCATTCAGTAATAATATTCATGCAAGGTTTTTTTTTAAGCTTTGTGTCTCACTCTGTGTAATATTCATGGCACACTCTCCGGCGTTTGTGTAGCCCTGGTTTCCAGGGAGGTTACCTCAGTTGCTGATCCTGTGCGTTTCCTGGAAAATGTCGTTGACGTACACTAATATGCCTCGATTGAGATAAATTGTTTGTCAGAAAATGAGCCTCAATGTGCGGCCGAGTATTATTCCCCTGCCAAGCCCATGTACCGTAATTAACGTCCAAATTCTTGAACTTAATAAAGTATTATTGCTCGTCTTTGAATTGAATTTCACTCACACTTGAATCAACCGTTGCTGCTGTCACTGATTCCGCTTGTTGCCGAGGCTCTACAGTTCTACTTGCAACTTTCATTGCAGGTGCCAGCTGTCATCACTCCGTCGCTGTGGTCACAAATGCAGCATTACTCTTTGTGCCGATGAGAATTCGTCTGCTCTAGGTGCAAAAAAAGGAGAGAACCTGTAAAGAGAGTAGTTTTGTGCTCATTCGGAAAAAATTCCGAAGTTTAGTCGAGCCCTAGATGTGAAACTAATAGAATTCGAGAACTCTTTAGAACTGCGGCTAGTAAGTCATGCATGTCATTACGATTCCTATAAGGTACCTCGTCAATTGTACACGTTATGGAGTACAATTGATAGGTGAAAGATATAAAAATAGTACGGTTTCGACTATTCGTAGAAATCAGGTTATTGCGCCCGATTTTTATTTTTATCTTTGATGTGAATTATTTCTAAAGTAACCTCCTGTCTATTATGTAAGCACTGCCGATCTGAAGAGACAGTAACTTTGAATCTGCCACTGGAACCAAGTACAAGAAGAGGTCTAGCCAAACCGTTGGTGTGCTGTGCCACAAGTATATTTGAAACAGTAGCATCTCCCCCCCTCCCGGCTGTGAGATGAATTTCGTGATGACCTAAACCTGTGTTAATGTGCTCGTCTATTCTACAGTAGGCACACGCCGTTTTGTGCAAGTAAGCGCCCTCCGCCAGTGAAATGTCGCAGCAAACCGTCTGGAGGTCTGACAAAAAAAAATACCGACCTAATGCAAGGTATTAAAAAAAGATAATCTGGCCACTTGTCTCCTATGCCTTCGTCCGGATGATTACATCGTTTCCCAATAGAACTTTAGCGTGTTAGATCTTTAAAACTAGGTAGCATATACTATAAATTAAATGCCGACAGGCCATTCCTTAGCTCCTTGTTATCTTTCTCCGCTTCCCCTATTTGCACGGGCCTCTCTCCTAATGCCTATCCGAGATAAATTATTCCCGATCGGCAAGAAAGGTTTCTAACGCCCGTTACTGCCTGTGCATAAAACTTACTAAGAAAGTTACATGTGTATTCAGTGATCAGCGTGCTTTTCCCCATTCATACCCGTAGGTCTCGTCTAACACTGTGGAGACATTTATCTCGAATATTCTCCGTTTATTGTTTCCAGCCCGACACCTGTGGTAACCAGACTATGCTGTAGCAACAGAAAAAAAAAGCTTCTGTATTAATGAAAATTTTATCTCATCTCCGTTCCCCTCCACAAAAATGTCATCCGTAGACGAAATAATAGCCAGACACAAGAAGGAGAACAAGGACTTGGTCGCCACGATAACTGGTTTAAAGAAACAGGCTACAAAGAAGACTAGAAAATCCGTGTTAGCTAAATGCCAGGAATTAGAAGATGCGCTCAAGCTCAAACATAAGACCGAGTTAGACGAGGCTGTTCCGCAATCTGGAGACGAAAATGCATCAGGCGAGTTTCAAGAGATAACACCAGAACAATTGTTAGCCCAATTGGAGATCAGCGACAACAAAGTAACACCACCAGCTGATCAACATGAGGCAACGCCACAGCATGACCAACCAAAGAAAAAACGAAACCGCCAGAAAGAACGTCTCGCAAAGAGACAAGCAGAAATTGATCGAGTCAAGAATGAGGCGTCAATCGAGGCAGCCAACACAGTCGACTACAGACAGATAGAAATAGATACTATGAATCAAATCCTTCTGTTGAACAAGTTGCAAGTTTTTGATATCAAGCCAGATGGACACTGTCTCTTTGCATCTATCAAAGATCAACTTAAAATGCGCCATGATGAAACCGTTGAGATACAAGAATTAAGAGATCTTGCTGCCCAGTATATTTCTGAACACAGAGATGACTTCGTGCCATTTTTATTTGATGAAGCGACGATGGAAATACGTGATATCGACTCATATATACAAGAATTGACTACAACTGCTATGTGGGGCTCTGATATGGAGATACTTGCCTTAGCAAAACGTTTTAACTGTCCCGTCAGTATATTCATTGCAGGTTCCTCTACAATGAAGATCAATGAGGATGGAGAAGAACCTGAATTGAAATTGGGATACTACAAACACTCCTATGGATTGGGAGAACACTACAACTCCTTACGTGATATATAAGCGGATGTGATGTTGTAATGTGTATAGGATATTAATAACTACGTCTTAACTTGGTCAAGGCGTACCAAGAATTGCTCACGTGAAAATCTCGAAAAATGTCGCATGTTTCCCCAGAAAGACATTTTTTCAAGAAGCTCTATGATTAGATGATGTAATTTATGATCCGTGCTCGTAACAGTTGCCTCGTAAATTCTTTTCTTATCAGTTTTGACATGTTTATTTCCTAATCCGTCAATATTATTGACGGTCCGGATAAATTGGATAATACAGTTCATATACTACCTTAACCCTCCTTATTCATGCCAGTAAATACACCAAGAACTGTTCCACTAGATGTTATATAATTCATTAACTTGGAATCTTGAATTTCATTTTTTTAAGGAATGTTGAAGTCATCAAATTAGATAAAATGAGAGTCTCGAATTTTT
Source organism: Teunomyces pallodes (assembly GCA_030556435.1). Taxonomy (NCBI): domain Eukaryota; kingdom Fungi; phylum Ascomycota; class Pichiomycetes; order Serinales; family Debaryomycetaceae; genus Teunomyces; species Teunomyces pallodes. The sequence goes on from JAKTUA010000002.1 coordinate 1,096,374, forward strand.
ACCTTTCCGAATAAACGTTGAACGCCCTAAGCAGCCTCTCTTACTACAATAGAGCTAACGAAATAAGCTCATCATAAAATTCTTATTCATTATGTGTGTCGGGCTTTGCATATTGAAAACGCAATTTCTCACTTTTAGTCTCATTTCTCGCTTATCTATGTCAAGCATTAAATCGATTTCATTTAATAAGTTCGCATACTAAATTTAATGAGCCTGTTTCATGTTATTGTTGAAACCTAGTTTTCTCGGTGTCAGAACTCTAGAGCTTCAGCTATATTCAAGGGTCCTCTATGAGAAATGTGGAAATAGGGAATGAACGTATAGATTTGCTCAGATTTAGTATCCCTAAGGATGCGTATAAATCAGAACACCAGAGGAGGGGAAAGTGCATTTTGAATTGACCAAGAAAATTCTCTCCTATATTTGGTCGCTTTTAAATGCCGTGAATACAAGCTATAACGGCTGATACTGAAATGTTTGTCCAAGCTAACCAAGTCTCAATTAGGAAGTAAAACAACTTGCCGTGCTTCCGAGCATTTTCTAGATTAAGGTTATCAGGCGGACCGTAGAGACTAGTAATTATTGATACTTCATGTACGATAATTTGTACAGGTATGTCCTGCAGCTTTTGGAGGCGTGAATTATTATTCTTCGTAAGTTTAGGTTGTCCAATTTAGGATTACACCACAATCATATCCAGGATATTTGTCGCTGGAAATATTTTATGTGCAGTCTCAACCACCAAAGTCCTAAATTACCGAGAAAGAGAAATACCACCTGACCCCCCCGCTCAACTATGAATCAATCATATTTTTCAAGAACGTAACTCCTATTATCTCCGCTAATCGGAGAGGATCTGTGAGGCGAACAACTCGGTTAGGAATAGCGATATGTCAGTTGTTTTGAATCCAATTGGAGCAGGTCAAGTGCCGCGAGTCTTGATACGCTATTCTGGAACTAACAATGGCTATTGTAACCCTGATTATAGACGTTTGTCCTATTCATGGTTCCTTCGACGGACGACACTAAAACCAGTGTCGTGGTTATTTTTTCAGAAAAATGGCAATCTGTGTCAAGACCAATTAAAAATATATTGGAGACAAAAAAAATTTTTCCGAAGAACTGCAGGATAATCCTGGTTGAGAAGGTGTCGAACTGGCTACATTGGGAATAATTATGGATCCATCAATTTCCACCAACAATAGACTACAACCCGGACGCTTTATAGTAAAGTGGCTATTGATGCATCAAGATCTGTTTTTAATTTGGTAAGACATTATTGCCGGAACCTTCTTCTTATTGTTGCCCAACTTTTCACCTCTATTTTGGAAGGACATTCAGCCCAGAGAATATAGAATTTGGCGCTCTGGTGATGTAAATTTTTTTCGATCGATCAACACTTGGTTGCCAACAAGTATCCTATCCTGTCTTATCTTAGAAAATAGCGTTTGATCCCAGGGGGGGTTCGGCTCCAGCTACTGAATCACTTCAATATTTTTTTTTAAAGTCTTGAACTTGAAATGCGGGTTTTGCTGATACACAGTTGCTGTTTTCGCATTATGATCCTTGGGTACGCGTTTCCATTGGGGGTCCTTTTTTTTGCCAGAAATTGTTCTGAAGGAGGTGAAATGCGCATTCGCATATTGTTTTCATGCACGCAGGTTTTGGGGTATTACTGTGTGGTAAATTCCACACGATATTCCTTACGTATTGTTTTAAGTCGACTTTATTTTTGACCACGCATGCATGTCCACATTATGTGTTGCTCTTCGCGCGGACGCTGGTCGTAATTAGGATTAAAGGAAAGCCCTATTTCACTCTTATCTTGGAATTCACTCAATTGTTCCCTCAACTGTGGATCATTGTATTGTTTGTTAGGCAATGTCGTGCTAGACTCTGATGTGTACATTGATCTTCATTAACTCTCCATTGGGTAGGAGGCGACTATTTAATTAAACATAATTGTGGAATTTGCGCACGTGAGCAAACCAATATTCATTCCTGGGAAAAATTTATATTACATCATCTCGGCTGTCATAACCCTAACACAATACGTTCGAGAGATGGGTTGGTTTTGGTCTGATAACTCTGCTACGTCTACTCCAGCAAAGTGTCCGGTGGATCACAAGGCTGCTTCACAAACACCAAGTGCATGCCCAGTTGACCACAAATCTGCGGCACCCGTCTGCCCCGTAAAGGGAGGAGGTGATGAGGTATTGAACCCGTTGAACAACATGCCCATGGCCATCTCCTCTGCAAAGGCACCAGGTCAGAAGATTGCATTATCTACAGAAAGAACCATTTCCACTATTCCAAGAGGCGAATCAGCAGATCAGGGAACTTGGGAATACCCATCGCCACAACAGATGTTAAATGCGATGTTGAGAAAAGGTAAGGCGCAAGATATTCCTGAAGACGCTGTTGAATCGATGGTTGAGGTGCATAACTTCTTGAATGAAGGTGCCTGGCAACAGATTTTGCTTTGGGAAGACAAATACACTGCGCAAACCAAGGTTGAACCAAGATTGATGCGTTTTACTGGTAGACCTCACGACTTGTCGCCTAGAGCTCAGATGTACTTGTGGCTCTCCAAGATCTTTCCTTCTACTTTCAACTCCCAACCTCCTTTCGACAGACACGACTGGACTGTTTTGAGATCGACCGGCCGCAATCAGGAATGGAAACAGGTCAGATACGTCATCGACTACTACAGTGCGCCCGATGACGAAGAAACTGGTATGCCAGCATTTATGTTGGATACGAGACCTGCCTTGGACAGCCCAGGTGCTGCTGTAGATAGGTTTGCTCACTGGTCTTATCCTTTGTGGAAAAAGGCAATGGGCGACTTTGACGAAAATTAATAACTTATTCTGTACATACTTTGATTGAAATTTGATGCATTTCTAATACATACATACCTATTAACGAATAATTTGTCTATTTACAAGAGAGTTTTATGCCCTGGAGAGTTGGTGCAACAAGTTAGTACTCAAGTCGTACTTGTCTCTAACACCATTCAATAACTTAGGCACTTCAGTACCCAAATCAGCAAGCTTCTTTTCTGCAAATTCGTCGATGAGGAATTGAACTGTTTCCTGGTTACCCTTTTTAATAAAGTGGTTGAGCAAGAAGTAGTAAGTGTATGCATTTGGTTCCACTCTCAAGCTGGTTTGTGCCTTCAACTTGTGGTAGTACTCTAATGCGAGGTCTTCGTGCTTTTCAAGCAACGAGCTGATCATCATGTTCCACACTCTAGTATCGTTGTTGATTCTCACGATATAGGTGTTGAAGAGATCTTCGGCGTTGCTAATTAAACCAAAGTCCAATTCACCCTTCAACATAGCAGTGTATAGTTGCGCTGAATTCTTGTACTTCTTGGAAGCCTTAGCAAAGATTTCTCTGGCAGCTTCGAGGTTGGAGCCATCCTTGACCAAACCATCAATCAACGCTGTAAAGGTGAAATCGTTCAACTGGATAGACTTGGACTTGGTAACACCTTGCAAGATCTGGTCCAAGTCAGGAACCAAACCTTTTTCACGATGCAACTTGAAAAAGATGTCAATAACAGTCGTGTAAGTAGCCACCTCTTCTGGAATGTTATGCTTCTTCATGAACTGGAGAATGTTTTCCACCTGCTTATAGTTTTTGGCTTTTGCATAGTGGTCCAAAAAGGTGTTCATAGTGGCGGTAATAGGAATATATCCCGTACCATCGCTCATGAACTCCTTCAATTGCTTTTCAGCCTCAGTGACTTTGTTGTTTAAAAGCAACCCGATCAAAATGTTGTTCTTAGTTGGCGATATGATTGGTAACTTACCTTCGCCCTTAACACTGAACTTTTGAATGTACTCGTCCACCTTATCGAACTTGTTCAAGTTGGCGAAGCAGCTGACAATAATTGAAAGAGTCTTTGCAGTAATTGGAGTCTCGTTGGCGACAATCGTAGCAATAGTCCTTTCAATGTTTTCCGCAAGAATCTCCTTTCTTCTAGCTTGCTTAGCAATGTAATCAGGACTACCCATAGCCCTAAGAACCATGTCCCAGGTGTTGATGGCAGGCTTTTCAATACCCTTAGTGAGCATAAGTTGGAAAATCTTGAAAACCTCATCTGGTCTACCAGCATCCAAGTAACCTTTCATGAGTCTAGCCATAGTTTCTTCAGATATACTGGTATTTTTTGACTTTGAGGCTTCTTGAATGTCAATGTAGATGGCATTCAATGCATTGAGGTCCTTTCTTTCGGCGGCGGTACTGATTCTCTTGTAGACAACACCTCCGTTAGGATCCAAGTTATCGTTCTCAAACTTTTGCACGGCCTTGAACAATTTATTGGATTCTTCTTTAAAATTGGTGATGCTCAAATCGCTAAGGGTACGATTAACAAGGAATGCACGAGGCAAATTTTCTGATTGCAAAAGCTTGCAAGCATCTGAAGCATTGTATGGAATTCCTTCTTGAATACAAGATTGAACGAAGGCAAAGTAGGCCAAGTTGGACAAGTAAAATGGACGGAATTCAAACCCGGCCTCCTTAACGACGTATGGGAACGGAAGAATAGAATCTAACGACTTTTCATACTCCACGTTTTTGACCCAAAGCTGCAAAACATCACGGTAAATCGAGACCTTATCATTACCACTTCTGTAGGCATGTACAGCAAGTAAAGTGAAGTGGTAAGCGTGAGCCACTTTGTATTCAATCAAGAGATCCAAGATATCCTGAGTAGTCTTGTCACCTAAAGAAACGTTAGGATTCAAGGACTTGTAGAGGAGTTGGGTCACAGTTGGTTGGAACCAAGAAAAGAATTGTCTGTCTTCAATCTTTTCAGCCACTTGAATTTCTCTCAAGTAAGACAAACCTTCCTGTAACATCTCGATGCTTTCGGTCAAGTCTGTGCTAGCTGATCTAACTGACTGACCAATTTGGCCGGTGATGTCTCTGAGTTTTGGGTTGACATACTTCTTCTTGTTTGTCTTTTCAGTTTTTTTTTCCGGTTTACTTTCAGTAGTAGGCTGAGTGGCCTTGACTTCGTTGACCTGGACTTCCTGGGCTGGATTGTGTGCTGGAGCATTGACAATACCATCACTCAGAACAGTAGATTGTAAACGCACCAAAGCCGCAGGAGCTCTGATTCGTGCCACATTAGTCCTTGCTAAGTTTCTGTAGACAGCTTGACGAAGCGGAAGCATTGATGTACTGAGTCTACCACTTGGTTGAGGTTAGTTTTTTTCTTTGATTTGTGCTTGAAAAAAAAATTTTGCGAGTTCTCACAAAATCTGATGGTGCCCTACAATCGACCCTAAGACAATGTACTACGGAATCTACGTCTGCCTACTCAAAGATATTGACCGTTAGTGTGTTTATTTCGTTCTATGGAAGCGTGTAATGCCTCTTCTATTTTTTTTTTTGCTGTTTTGTTAGTACTTTTGAACATTATCTATCAAAAATAGGTCTTGATTCAGTTATCTATAAAAGTTCTTCTCATTAACAAAAAATCAATTGAGCTGGGTTTAATAAAAAGGTGAGTCCTCCGACTCTAACTCATCCTAAACAAGACATGGACGACAATTGTACATACTTTTTTTTATAGTTGGGAAAAGAAAAGAGTAGTGAAGAGTAAGATTTTTTTTTCTATTCTTCGGGTCTGAAGTGATGGTTTACGTATTTGGACTGCGTACAGGAAATGTCTCTTCTTCTTCTTGTGCCTGCGACATCGCTTGTAGTTTTTGGAGAGGTGCAGATATGCTGTGGAGGTAGTACATTAATTGTTTATTGTCTGTACTTAGTCATTAATGCATCTAGCCGGGACTACTAATGCTCTATTGTTCCTGGTTCTGGACCTTTTTCCCCTTGAAAAGAACAGTTCAGGAATTTATCGTCTAGATTGTTATTACAGGGACAAAGGAGATTGTTGCAACATTGCCTTTCCTCATTTAGCATAAAATTACCTTTTTTTGATATTATTCCTCAAAAATTTGGATACGAAGATCCGTCTTCTCAGGAAATTGGATAACAATACTTGCCTCCCGAGACTTTGACCAACTAAATTGTAAGCAATTTTCTTTCCAGGAACCCGTATCAGTCCCAGAATGGAATCATCCACCGACGACGTACCATCAAACAAGCACGCTGATTCAGATAAGCTTCTATTCTTCAACCATCACGAATTTCTCGTTACTGATTACAAATCCAACAGTTCCAGTTCCACTGGCGATGCATCTCTAGTTATCAACCATTTTCCAAATCATCATGTGCCTAGAGACTCTCCAACATACACGACTACACGAATAGTCAGAATACCGCGAACGTACGATACCAACAAATTGCTGGATATTATTCCCCAGTTTTCTACATACATACCGGGGAAGGAACCTGCAGCACTCGAGACCTCAAGACAGGAGTTTACGCCAGCTGGAGTCCACAATGATAATGTATTTGGCCACACATCGCTTACTCCACTTGTTCCAGGCTCCATTAGTCTGCAAGAACTCGTGAGTATCATCAAGAAAATTAACGAGTATTTGGCTCACGCATTTGATCCTTACAACGTAAGCAATCTTGTAGATGGATGCCTCGAATTCTTAACAGCTACATTGTATTCTCGCTTCTTCAACAAGTTTATTCTTGACACTTATTCAAAAAGAAAACTCCAGGAATTGGAGGACTACATTGAACAGATTAACAGCAAACAAACAAGAATCCAGTTCATTTCCCCTCGCAGAACAGCTTATCTCTCTGTAAGTATCCGATGTGTAACACACCATTCTTGGAATGTGTATACTAACAAAGTCTAGCTTGATATCCAGATCCCAAAGCCATAGTGCCAATATACAGGATTTCCTTCTTTTCCCAAAAACGTCAATTTCGATGATGAGGTGAATTGATGCTCTTTCGGTTTAGACCTAGCAGAATGGACGGAATATTTGCAATTAACAAACCTTCAGGAGTGTCTTCCTCTCAGTTCATTGGTCAGATTCAGAAGATATTCACTGAATCCGATGTCTTTCATGATGACATGGAACGTGCCAGAGAGAAGATGCGGAATGACTTGAAGCACAGCAGATGGTCAGAAAAGAAGAAGGAAAACCGTGTTAAAACCCTCAAAGTGAAGATTGGCCACGGTGGTACCTTGGACCCGTTAGCCAGTGGCGTTCTAGTGGTAGGTGTGGGCGCTGGAACCAAGAAGTTGCAATACTACTTGTCTGAATGCAAAAAGCAGTACCGAGCCAAGGCCTTGTTGGGTATCTCAACAACCACCGGAGACTCAGAGGGTGAGATCATCACTCAGAATGCTATTGATCACATTACAAAGGAAGCAATTAAGGAAACAGTTCCAAAATTCACCGGCCACTTGAAACAAACTCCACCAATATTTTCAGCGTTAAAAGTCAATGGCTTACCATTGTACGAATACGCCAGAAAGGGAATTCCGTTACCCACCAATATCAAAGTTCGGGAAGTCGAGGTCACAAATATTGAGTTGCACGAAGATGATTCGCTCAGAACCGATCACGAGTTCTCCAGATTACACAGCGAACTTGGTGAGGATGGTGTTCCCAAGGAACACGGATTGGCCAACAATCCAACCTTGAATGATTCACCATTATATTTCTCTAGCGAGTTTCTTGAGGCTGCTGAAAAGGAGGATAAGCCCACCACTGTTGGTAAGCCAAGAGCGTTAAAGGACGGCGAAGAACTTCCTGAAAAGTTGCCTATGTTTCACTTGACAGCAGATGTTTCCTCAGGGACGTATATTAGAAGTTTATTGAGTGATTTCGGTAAAGCATTGGAATCTTCTGCTTATATGGTTGAGTTGATTAGAACTAAACAATCGGAATGGGAGTTGGGCCAAAACGTTTTCAATTTGCTGGACTTCACCGAGAACGACCAGCGTATATGGGGACCTGTGTTGAAGAAGGTTTTTGACCACGGAGCAGAGTTCAATGTTCATCAAGAGTTGAAAACCATGGCAGAAAAAATTGGGCCTCTTATAGAAAAAGAACGGGAAGTTGAAGCTAGAGAACAGGAAAAGCTGCAATCAGAAAAGTCCCAGGATGACCTGCTTCCCAAAAAAAGAACCATCGATGAAGTAGATGCTGAATAGGTTGATAGATAATACTGTACATAAAATTGGAATTAGGATAACGGTTATATTTTGGTGTAGAGATTTGGAACCACTGCGCATTATCTAATTAATAATCTGGCAGACCAATGTGGAGAATAGTACGAAAAAGATGCTTGTCTACGTCGACAAGGTTTTATGGCCGGTATCTGATGCGAACGGTGGTGAATCCCAACAATTATAAGGCAAAGTATCCTGAATTCGAGGCCAAATCGGTGGTGTTGCTTGCTACTCCAAGTGTATTGCCTCAAGTCATCCAGGAATCGATTCTGGCATACCAAGAAAAGAATATGCAAGTCGTGGTGGCAGGAATTGATACGATGGTTCCCAACTTTCATCGGAATGGTGTTGCAGAGTTATGGCTTGAAGATCCCGTCACAGTGACCCAATCAGTTTCGTTAGAAGAGCGCGATGACTTGAACAAGAAACCAAGAGAGAGTGACGGGGTCAATGTCGTGGTCGCCAGGAAAAACTGGAAGAATATCGATGCCAATTTCAAAATGAGGTTGAATCAGACTGATAGCGTAGACTTTGCATTGGCAAACACGGTATTTTCGACTGGTAATTTGGTGACCTTGTACTTCTTTCAGCCGGAGGAGTGCGGCGCGGCTCCAAATAACGGTACTACTCTCTGTGAGCTTGATATTACCCTTCCTGAGGGAATTGTATCCAGTGGTATTGATACTACAGTCTCAGACAACTGGACGGCGTTATATAACCATCCAGAGTCGGAGCCGTTTTATGTCACTGATTGTGTTGGTAACCTCGTGAAGCAAGTCAACAATCAGTCGGCAGCAGGATATTTGGAGAATTGCAGTGACTTGATGGAAATTGGGTCAAAGGATACCCAGGTCTACGTCAAGCTCTACAAGCCCAATGACCCTGCCGTTTATAAGTATGAGGTGATAGCTGGTGGCGGTGGTTGGGGTGCCAAAGCTGAGAGAATTGTATTATCGCCCGAAGCCAGACCAGAAAAGGGAGACCGGATCGAGTTCTACATGCTTAAGCCTGAAGATCGGTTCCCTCGTGAATTACAGCCGAGAGTTGATGTTGAGCCGCAAACGATGGTGTTTGAAGCGAGCTACGAGGAACAAACTTACAACCACGACCTGGCTGATCAGGAGCAAATACACGAGCAAGTATTTGGTGCTGGCTGTGAAGAGGGTTTCCGGTATAACGGGGTTCTTCATGGATCGCCAGGAGAACGGTTACATATTTCGTTATAGAAACATATACATACGCGCATTTTTAAAAAAAAAGAGACCTAATGATCAACTATATCGAAGGCGATCTCTTTAGTCACAGCACGAACCAGATCCGTGTTCTTGCTCACGCATGTAACTGTCAAGGAACATGGGGAGCTGGGGTCGCAGCTGTGTTTAAAAAGCAGTATCCGACGGCATTCGGGCAGTATGCCCAACACTGTCGCGACCATGCAACCGACTCCAGCCAGCTTTTGGGCACCGCGTTTTTAATTTCTACCGTGCCCGAAGATCCCGGCGCACACCATACATATATTGCTTGCTTGTTTACAAGCAATAAATATGGTGGGAAGAGACTGAGTCCTGACGAAATCGTGGCCAATACCGAACTTGCCATGGCCGATTTGGCGGAACAGCTCGCAGCCAAATCTGGGTTGGAGACCGCACGGGGTTCGGGCAAAATTGTAGTCAACATGCCGAAAATTAACGCTGGACTCTTTAGAGTCCCATGGGAAGATACAGAGAAGATCCTACAACGTTACACTCAACTCGAAATCAATGTATATGTCATCTAAATATATCTTAGTCGAAGCTTAAAATCGCGTAAGGTCGCGGCTCGAGGCTGTGGTCGTGCGCGTGCGTGGCGAACCCCCCAACCCGTGAACAAACTCGAAATGCCCAGGCTCGCTAGGATCAGCGCCAGCACACCAAACAACTACAGAAAAGTTTTGTGATATCTTAACCCGCTAATAAAGTAAAAAGATGGATGAGACGTTAATTTCCACCATTAACAAGTTGCAGGACGCATTGGCGCCCTTGGGAGGCGGTTCCAGCTCGCCTGTCGATTTGCCTCAAATCACCGTCGTTGGTTCCCAGTCAAGTGGGAAATCGTCGGTGTTGGAAAACATCGTTGGTAGAGACTTCTTGCCTAGAGGTACCGGTATCGTCACTAGAAGACCTTTGGTTTTACAGTTGATCAACAGAAGATCCTCACCAAAGGGCACTGCCGACTTATTGGAGATCAACTCGACCAAGGAAAACGGCGAATCTTCTGAAAACAACGCTGACGAATGGGGTGAATTCTTACACTTGCCAAACAAGAAATTCTTCAACTTTGAAGATATCAGAAACGAAATCGTTAGAGAAACCGACGCCAAAACAGGCAAGAACTTGGGTATCTCTCCTGTCCCTATTAACTTGAGAATCTACTCGCCTCATGTCTTAACCTTGACTTTGGTTGATTTACCAGGGTTGACCAAGGTCCCAGTTGGTGACCAACCAAAGGATATCGAAAAACAAATCAGAGACATGATTATGAAGTTCATCTCCAAGCCAAATGCCATTATCTTGTCGGTCAATGCAGCCAACACCGATTTGGCCAACTCAGACGGGTTGAAGTTGGCTAGAGAAGTCGACCCAGAAGGAGCTAGAACAATTGGTGTCTTAACCAAGGTCGATTTGATGGACCAAGGTACCGATGTGATTGATATTCTTGCTGGAAGAGTTATCCCATTGAGATTTGGTTACGTTCCTGTTATTAACAGAGGTCAAAAGGATATTGAAGTCAAGAAGACCATTAGAGATGCTTTGGAGGATGAAAGACAATTCTTCGAAGACCATCCTTCCTACAAAGCCAAGGCTCACTATTGCGGTACTCCATACTTGGCCAAAAAGTTGAACAGTATCTTATTACATCACATCAAGGGTACGTTGCCAGATATCAAAATGAGAATTGAACACTCATTGAAGAAGTACAAGAACGAATTGAGCTTGTTGGGCCCAGAAATGGCCGAATCTCCTACTTCGATTGCCTTGAATATGATCACCAACTTTACTAAGGATTACAACGGCATTTTGAACGGTAAGTCAAAGGAATTGAGCTCTCAAGAATTGAGTGGTGGTGCCCGTATTTCGTTTGTGTTCCACGAAATCTTTAAGAATGGTATCAATGCATTAGACCCTTTCGATCAGATTAAGGATGCTGATATTAGAACTATTATGCACAACACCTCTGGTTCCGCACCATCCTTGTTTGTTGGTACCCAAGCTTTTGAAGTCTTGGTTAAGCAACAGATTGGAAGAATGGAAGAACCAGCTGTTCGTTGTATAAATTTGATTTTTGATGAATTAGTGAGAATCTTGTCCCAAATCCTTGTTCAACAACTGTACTCTCGGTACCCAGCTTTGAAGGAGCAATTATCTCAATACTTTATTCAGTTCTTGAGAGATGCTTTGATCCCAACCAACAAGTTTGTTCTTGATATTATTAAGTCCGAAGAGACCTATGTGAACACGGCTCATCCAGACTTGTTGAAGGGTTCCCAGGCCATGGCTATTGTGGAAGAAAAGTTCCATCCAAAACCACAAGTTGCAGTTGACCCAAAGACTGGCAAGCCATTGCCTCCTAGTCATCAACCACAACCACAACCACAACAACAAGCAAACAAGGAAGATGGCTCTAACGGGTTCTTTGGTGGGTTCTTTTCTTCAAAGAACAAGAAGAGATTGCAGTCTATGGAAGCTCCTCCTCCAGTGTTGAGAGCTACTGGTACTATGTCTGAGAGAGAAACGATGGAAACAGAAGTTATCAAGTTATTAATCTCTTCTTACTACAACATTGTGAAGAGAACTGTTGCTGATGTTGTTCCAAAGGCGATTATGTTGAAGTTGATTGTTAGATCTAAGGAAGAAATCCAAAAGGAATTGTTGGAGAAGTTGTACAACTCGAAGGATTTGGCTGACTTGGTTAAGGAGAACGAACTTACTGTTCAGAAGAGAAAGGAATGCTTGAAGATGGTGGAAGTCTTAGAGAACGCCAACGAAATTGTCTCTAGTGTTTAGGATTCGTTGGCATAATTAATATATATTAGCTATTATCTAAGTGAGAAAAAAGAGGTAGCTCTGACGTAAACCCCGCCAGAAAGCGGGATTTATCAAAATGCGGAAATTAATATTTTTCTCAAGGGCAATCCTTGTTTTTTCAACCGCATAAGAATAATTTAGTTGGTCTGAAAATTTTTCGTTAACAGTTTTCTTTTACACCACTGATACCTTGGTTATCTGAGCATTTCCATCGTATTCCATATTTGAATTAGTGTTCCCTGGATCCTTGTTACTGCTCTTTTTCCAGCTTCGGAAGACGAATTCTCGCCGGTAAATTTATATTTCCTTTCAAACCCCCCATCGGCCGCAAGAAGAGATTAGCTTGATCTCTTCCTTTATTACTCCTTAAAGGTTTCACATATTTATTTATATGCCAAAGAAGCCTTCACGACATCATCTATTTGTTAATCGTTTGATTGAGCCTGGATAACACAACCTAGTTATCCTTAAACTACAGCTTTTATTTTTGTTTTTATCTGGTTGTTGGTTATCCCTAACTTCCACTATTTTAGTTTGAATTACTGCCCACCATTACTCCGATCTTAGCTTGCTGACATCGCAATTCCCCATTTACTTGAAAAATTTCCCCATTTGAACTACACCAATTGTTTTCCGAAAGATCACCATCTAGAAAACCACATTCCAACATCACTTAATTAATATTATTGAAACGTTTCTTGTTACTTCTCTCTTCGTTTCAACCAGTATTAATTGAAAGAACCACCCTTATTCAAGAGTAAGTTTCAATCCACCTCAAAAGAAAACATAATCTCCAGATTATCATTATATTAAAAAACCCTTTTAAAAAAAATAAAAAAACTAAATCCTACCGAAAAAAATGGTTGCTCCTTCCTACTTTGAAGATTCCTACGTCGATCACCAGTTGTCTGCTAATTTAGACTCCACTTCCGCTTTTGAAGGTCCTGAAAAATTGTTGGAGCTCTGGTTTTGGAAATCAGAGTCTCATTTGCCCGAAGATGTTTCGAGCGAGGGTTTGAGATCCATCCAATTGCAGGATTGGATCTCTATCTTGGACTTGGTCAATTGCAAAGTGTTGTCTATGCAATCATCTCGCTTCATGGATGCGTATTTGTTGAGTGAAAGTTCGTTATTTGTGTTCCCTCACAAGTTGATTCTTAAGACTTGTGGCACTACAACGACACTTGCTTGTCTTGATTTGTTGTTCGAAAAGATTAACGGACAGCTTAAAAAGTCGCTCAATGGATCCAATGTGTACAAGATCTTCTACTCAAGAAGATCTTTCATGTTCCCCGATAAGCAAATCCATGTCCATACCGATTGGAAAAACGAAGTCAAGTTATTGGATCAGCACTTCCTCAATGGGAAGTCGTATGTTGTTGGTGACTTCAACAGCGACGACCACTGGTATTTGTACTATGGTGGTCTGGTTGACATTAGCGATTCCAAAAGTAACGACCAGTCGTTTGAAATTCTTATGACTGAATTGGATCCAGATTGTGCCAGCAAGTTTGTTACCTCAAGAAAACCGGGTATAGAATCGTTGATCAACAACGGGTTTGAGGTTAATGACTTGGGTCACGATCTTGGGTCCGATACCATGTTTGAAACCTCTTTGGATTCGATTTTGGAGCCATTCTTCTCCAATTCAAAGAAGAGTCAGTTACCTTCGCCTTCCATGTTGGATAACGATGAGTACGACGAGTTTGAAGACGATTCTGAGGAGAAACCTAGGAAGAAACCGACGCATTTTGATTTCATGCATGATGCGTTTTCTTTCACGCCATGTGGGTTTTCTTCAAATTCGATCTGTAACCAGGGTGATTACTACTATACGTTGCACATTACCCCGGAATCTGGCTGGTCATATGCGTCGTTCGAGACTAATTATCCCTTTGGACAGGACTCGCCTATGGACATCATCGACGTTTTGCTTCGTGTACTCAAGATCTTTAACCCAAGAAAGTTCTCCATGACATTGTTCAATGAGCATGAAGACGCTAATCACTTGAGCTTGAAGAAAGCAGACTCCATTTTGAAGCAACACGGTTACGTGAAGCAGGAAAAGGTGCTCTACGACTTGAGAAGCGATTACACATTGCTTTACTTCAACTTCGAAAAGGTCGCCGTTTGATGGTACAATAATTTTTGTTTTTTTTATCTGAGTTTGCTACTGGAATGGCTCGTTATAGTTGGTTTAAGAATGTCTTTTTTCTCTATTGGTGGTCGAGTTAATTCGGTAGCGACTCTGATTTTTTTTAGTTTAGCCTAATGAATTTTTATGCTTTAATGTTATATGAAACTTATTTTAATAATAATATGATATATACAACAATATTTATTATTATAAATAAATAACGTTAAGTAAACTCAAGTCTTTAAAAAGGCTAAATAGTTTACTTGAACTTCTTACCGAAGACGATAACTTGCAATTGATCGTACAAGGAGATGACACCGGCACCGGCAACACCTCTCAAGATGTTAGCACCACAACCCTTGAACAAGGACTTGACACCTTCAGCAGCAATGACTTGTCTAGCACAGTCAAGGGCACCGTTGTACTTAACGGCTTGACCGGAAGTCATCATCATTCTTCTTCTAACAGTGTCCAATGGGTAAGAAGCGGTGGAAGCACCGGTGGTAACAACCCAACCCAACAAGAAAGAAGCCCAGAAAGAACCTTCCAATGGACCAACCAAAACAACTGGCTTCAAGGAGTCGTAAAGACCGAAGTACAAACCTCTGTAGACAATGATACCAACAACAGATGGACCGAAACCTCTGTAAAGACCGGCAATACCATCAGAAGCTAAAGTCTTCTTGTAAACATCGAACAAACCGTTGAATTCTCTGGCACCGTCACCCTTGGAAGACTTAGCGTCGTTAGCCAATCTGGTTCTGGCGTAGTCCAAAGAGTAGACGAAAGCCAAGGAGGTGGCACCAGCCAAACCACCAGAAGCCAAGTTACCGGCGAACCATGGCCAGTAACCTTCTTCCTTCTTGAAACCAAACATTTGCTTGAACTTGTCCTTGAAAGCAAAGTTAAGAGCTTGGGTTGGGAAGTATCTGATAACGTTGGCAGTGTTACCTCTCCAGAAAGAAGTGACACCTTCTTCAGCAGCGGTTCTTCTGAAACATTCAGCGATACCGTCGTACTTTCTAGCCAAACGACCTTGCTTGATCATTTCATCTTGGTTTTGAATCAAAAGCTTAACTCTTTCAATTGGAGCGGCGGCAGTCTTGGAGACAGCGGCGGAAACACCACCCATCAAGAAGTCAATGAGGAAATTGCTGTCCATTGTTTAGGTTACTAGAATATATATGGAAGAGTGAACTCTAAAGAAGAAAAAACCAAAACGAAAAAAATAGAGGTGGGATCCCTATATATATATTGAGGATCAACAACTTGAAAAAAAAATTGAAAATTTTTTTAGTGAGAGAGGTAAATTTCTTTTACTGATGTCGGATATTTTCGGATTTTGAGCGATTTTGATTGGTCAATCACTTTGGTGCATAAGATCCCATGGGGACGTGAATTCCGAGAATAAATAAAAAGAATTAGTGACCGATCTAGCAGTTAATGCATACTTCTAGGGTTTAGTACACTTCCACCTTTGCCATATCATTGCGATCACTTCCCCAATTACAAACAATTTGTAGTTCCGGTTTTCGGAGCAATTGGATTTTCATGGCGCCTTTTAATTAAAATTGACTCGCCTGCCTGCGGAATTTTTTGTACCGCGATTTTGCAGACGTCCCGATGTTCTGCTAGGTTTAATCAATAATTGATAAACCCGCTGTATAACTTCTCAAATTGATATCAAGACAATCTGACATTCTATCTTAGCGATATTTATTCTCTCTGGCTGTCCTTTTGTTTCCAATGGATCAGCTTTCTGATCTTGAGGTACCATACTGACCCTTGGCATCGGTAATTTCTCATCGTGAAATTCCTGCATAAACACGCGAGAATACGTTACCTGTTACGGCAGCTTCAGCCACAAAAATTAATAGCGCCGTTGATAGTTTGTTGCACATAACAATTAAACCAAGATGTTTTTTGGTCTATATATTTATATCAATGCTACTGTACATGCTCCCTAAATTTGACCCAAATTATTTCTTCATCTCTCAATAATCAGAATATTCGTGTCATTTTTAAAGTAAAAAAAAAGTCTATAAATTTTAATGGTCTCTTCTACCACTAGAAGAAATCCGAGAAGCATGGCGCTGATTTGTGTCAAATTCCTCCATTGCAATCTCCTCTGTTTGGACTGAACTGGCTAAATCATTAGTCGATCTGTTCTGGTACGTATCGATCAACGAATTGTTATCAAAGTAAGATTTCACTTTGCTCATTCTCTTAAAAACATTCATCACCGATTTACGCCTTTCTGGGGAATGAGGCTCAACCATTGACCCCTTGACATAACTGAATCCGTTCTCTACTTCAGTGCCTGAAGAACTTGTTGATGGTGGCGCGTTCTTGTAATCGTGTTCACCACGACCAACTCTAGGACTGTTCATACTCATCCGCTTAACGGTCTCGGACAGATAACTGCTAACCTTAACTCTATCAGGATCTGTAGGATCATAATCCTCAGGGTACATGTCAAAGTCCCCTCTCTGAACACATTCACGGATGATATCAACGTCAGTTGGACGGAAGATCTTTTGAATGAAATCGTAGAAGAACCGAGGGATCAAACAACATAAAACACCAATAAAAGTACATGCCCAGTATGATGCCTGACCAAACATCTGTGGTGCAGCTTTATAAAACTCTTGAGCGTTTGTGTTCACAGTCCACAACCCTGTCCAGATGTAAACAAGCAAAATTGAAATTGCGACAATAATGGCGGAAATGTAATCCCATCTGTACTGGTGGAACATAATGTATAAGTTGCATGCAATACATGAAATACTGACAACCATAATACCCATCAAAAACCGGTGATCAAATGGTAAACCATTCATGTTAGGGAATGATACGAGGTACAAAGCATACGGGAAAAAGAAAGCAATGGCTGATTGATACATAGCATCAATCATGTACCACCAGAATTTACTTTGAGTCCATTCTGTTCTCATAATACCCGTTCTGTAAATTTGAGGTACCAAAAGGGAAACCTTAGGGCCAACATCTTGATCAAAGACACCCAAAAAGATAACAGGTAAGGAAGTAAATGCCAAATTGTAAAATGTCAAGTAAGTGAATTCGAACAAGTAAGTACCATCAAAATTGCAGAAGATACCGTACCAGAACAAGGCCATTGTAAAAATAACGTTTTTGAAGAAGAAACTAGGAATCATTTCACTAAATCTCTTGTAAGACCATCTACCGTGAGTTAACAATAATCTTGCTAAGAAACGGAATTGCCCAAATGCATAATCAGAAGACATGACTGCTTGACGGCCTTCTTCACCAGCTATACCAACACCGACATCCGCGGCTTGAATCATTGCAACATCGTTAGAACCATCACCAATAGCTAACGTCATGACATCTAACGTATCCTTGACCAACTTAACAACTGCGGCCTTCTGAGCGGGGGAAACACGACAACACAAGACAGCCTTACACTGTTTACACAACAACAAGAACTTCCGTTTGGTGTCGTGGTCAGCCAATGCAAGCTTTAAAGCATCACCATCAATAACAACCCCAAACCCTTCATTGGGAGGTTCGTGGTTTTCAGTAGCTGCTTCAAGCTCTTCAAAGGTGCCTTTCATGTTAAAGAAGCGTGATAATAGATGGGTGATCATGTAGTCAATCAAGTCTGCTTCTGATAATTCGTCATAGTTTGTAATGTCATAAAACTGAATTTCTTCATCCAGGAGCTTAGTTTTAAGAATTAATAATTCCATATCGTTTCCTAATAAGTTACAAGAGAAACCAATATTAATAGCAGTTTCAACCTTGTCACCAGTAAGAACCCATAATTTTATACCAGCAGATCCCAAAATCGAAATCGCATCAGGAACACCATCCTGTAATCTATCTTCAATGGCAGTTCCTCCCAATAAGATCAACTCCCTTTCGATAGAATCAGCCACCGCTTCCATCTTTTCTTCTCTCTTGTCCAAAGAAGAAGCTGCCGCTTGGTGTCTTTTGTTCCATTCCTGGTATTGGTCCCAAGATAATTCACGCTGTGCAATACACAAAGTTCTCAAACCTTCGGTTGCAAATTCCTCCAAATGATCTGACGTTGCATCCAAAAGTTTCCTATCATTGCCTGACTTGGAAAGTCTTCCGTAGATGATCGAGTCGGCACCCTTACAAATCAATAATGCTTTTGGTGGCTTACCTTCAACATCGGATGGAACCTTGATAATAGCACTCATTCTCTTTCTGGTAGAGTTGAATTCTAAGGTATTCAAAATCTGATATTCCTTTCTCTTTCCTTGAATTTCAAGAATAACACCAGTCTTTGTATTACCGACAAATTCAAAGCCAAGAGATCTAGCAGTACCAACCAAAGCAGCTTCGTCGGGGGATTGTGCCTGAAGTAAAGTTCTGGTTGGATCAGAAGGATTTTCTTCGATCAAGACTGAGTGACATAAAGCCAATGCTAACATGAAATGTTCGTTGCATTCCTTTTGGGTTTTACCTTTTGCGCCATTTAAGTCGTCAACAAATGCTTCGGAAACCAAAGTTAAATCTTCGTCGTACTTGGAAGCATAAATGTCTCTTAACTTTTCAATCATAGTGACTCTTTCCTTTGCAATCAAATCTCTTTCCATAAGAGCTTCTGTTTCGACATCAATACCTTGTCTCTTTCTTAAACCAGCCAAGGCTTCAGTATATGCTCTACCATATGGAACACCATTAATCGTACACTTTTTGAATTCCATGACATTTTGGGTCAATGTTCCCGTTTTGTCACTGAAAACGTACTCAATCTGACCTAAGTCATCGGAAATACTCCATGACTTTGGGGTACATGGATAATCAAGTTTTTCGTAATACATCCCACGGTCAGAATAGATGAAAAATGCTTGTGCTGTCTTGATAATTTCAATGGTGATGTAGAGGGAAATTGGAACCAAGGATTGATACAAGATTAATGCCACAAAGAAACTGACAAGACCATTTTTAGCAGGCGTCCCAGCTATGGTACCAAACTCGTAAAATTCACGAGAATTGTTTTCAGTTCTGTACCACAACCCGTTGACTAAACCCGCGACAAAACAAATGACAAACAATAACAAGAAGTTAAGGAAAACGTAGTAGTTCATGTCCCTTGACATTCTTGACTGCTTGGTTGGTGTCACACCGGCGTTCAACATAATCTTTGTATCATCACCTGTGAATACAACGACACCTACTACCCATTTGGTGTTTCTTAATGTACAGCCTCTCAATAATAAGTTATTGATGGTAATTGCTTCTTGTTTCTCCTCATTGTCTTCATCGTATCTCAAGTTACCTTCGTAAGAGTACAAGTTAGCATGAGGACCTTCACTTTCAACTTGAAAGGTGTGATTGATTAAATCATCAGCTCTCGTAATCTTATCTTTCGCGGTACCATACTTGAGGGCTTGTCTTACTTTCAAGTTAGTTTCACCATCCAAGTTTTTGGTCTCGACGTAACAACCATTATCGTCATCACTAGTAGATAGTATAATGACATCTGCTGGGATTTCTTCGTTATTGTAAATTCTCAACACGTCTCCAACTTTAACGTCTTTCCAAAACAGCTTACCAAATTTGAGTGTTCTTGCTGAGTGTTTTTGATGCTTATTTTCGTGTCTTTGTTGTTGGAAAGATTTCCTTAACGTGTCAGAAAATGGGTTATGATTCAGTGTACTTGGACCAACCTGACTTTCAAACGAATTTCTTGCTGAACCTATCTCACTATCAAATGACTTTCTTCCGTTCATTTCTTCGTTCATTTCTTCTTCTGTCTTGTGTTTATCACGAATCTTTTGGGCACGGCCTTCTTTTGTCAAATTCTTCTTTGCTGAGCCAACAAAGCGGAAAAGCCACCTAGAATTGGCCTTTTTAAATCTTCTCCAGAGAGAGACCGTTTCATCATCGACGTTGTAGTTTTCGTACACATACCCAGATTCTGGTTGGGCTACTTGGCCTAATATGTGGGTTAGTTGGTTATTGACCTCCATATCAGTTGCTGTTCTTCTAGAATCTTCAATAGCATCTTTGAAAGCAGTAATGCAGACAATCACAATCAATGGAACTGCTGCTAACGCTGGGGAAGGAACACCAAAGATTTGGAAAGCTCCAAGAATCGTCAATGTTAAGAAATAGATATTGGCCACATTCTTAGCAAATTGATTGAATATATTTTTGGGAAGGAAACTTATTGGTGTGTACTTCGTGGTTCTGATTTTGTTACGGGGATAATCAGTGGCAGCTTTTCCGGTTTCTGGATCCAAGAAATCTCCCGGTAAGGGCTTATTAAATGTTACAATTCTCTTTTCACTCTTTCTGTCTTTGGGGTCGTTGGCTGCTTCAGCCTGAGATAAGTCTTCGGAGCTGCCATTATGTGAGGACGAATAATCGTCTATTATGTCTTCTTCCATAGTGTTCGGTCTTCTGATGGAGTCCATTCTATTGGGCCTCTTGCTCTTAGATAATGATCTCATCATGCTGCCACTGGGACTTAAAATACCCTTGAGAGACTTGGGCTTGGCCAGAGTTTCCTTTTTAGGTCGACCATGTTTGTTTCTCGTGGTACCCCATCTGAGTCTCTTCATTACAGTTTTGTTTCTATCCACGTTGGATTCATCTCCTTCGTGGTAGTATTCTTCTCCATCGGTGTCGTGTCCTTGGTCAAACGTAGACATAAATGGTGATTGTGGCTTTACTAAGTCGTAGCTTTCTTCTTCCATTATCGCACTCTGATCCAAAAATGGAGACTCATACCGGTTAAACCGTGCTGTTGTTGGTGATCTTGTTGATGTTTCTTGATGGTGTGAAGGATCAATTTTGAATCGAAGCGACAGTTTTCTTTCGGGATTGGTTGGTGGTGAGTTTGGACGCGCAAATCGAGGATCCACGTTTAAGTTTGGAGTTGGTAAGGCTGAAGGAGGGTTGGAGAGATCAACTTCCGAAAACCCGTTGGCGCCCGTGGCAAATTGCGGTGGTGCCTGCGATGGTGGTGGCGACATTGGTGTAGACCGTACTGAGTGGTAGCTTTCGAGCGTGACATTTCTTTTGGGAACAGCCGCTTCCATGGATGTTCTATCCAGGAATGAGTAAGTTGTGTCGTTGGCGGAATCTGAATCCTGGAAGGATAAATTACGCTTATGGGACATGATTTGGTGGTAATCTTTTTTGACAAGGTTCGGATGTGGTAAGTTCGGAAGCAGCGATTATGGATTTGGAAATGTTAATTCAGGGCACACGCAACAGCGGTGCAATGATGTGTTTGATATATGTGATGTACCGATGCCTCAGGTACTTTTCCTGAGTATTATATCAAAGAAGGAATGTCTTTCTAACGA
This sequence comes from Teunomyces pallodes, assembly GCA_030556435.1. NCBI lineage: Eukaryota > Fungi > Ascomycota > Pichiomycetes > Serinales > Debaryomycetaceae > Teunomyces > Teunomyces pallodes. Next base: position 1,118,028 of record JAKTUA010000002.1, read on the forward strand.
CGGGGTTTTTTTATCGGGATGATGATCTGTAATGTTCTAGTAAAAAAAATAAGAGGCTACAGTAAGCGCAAAAAAAAATACACGTTAATTTCCACCGGCTGTAAAAAAAAAAACCTACGTAGTGTTCCTTGGAGACGTGTACAGCGCGGGTAGTTAAAATAGTAGTAATAAATAGGTAATATATCAAAATCAGGGGTAAAGAAGAAAATAGCGCTCGTCAGTCAAGTTCGATTTTATCCGATTGGCTCACCGGCTCTGTAGGATTGAAAACCATGGTAAACAGTGCAAATTGAGAAGCTGTCCCGTGCTTTAGGGACAGCCGGGTCGGCACAAAAGGACGCGCACTATCTCCTTGATTTCTAAGCACAAAAAAAAAACCTGTTGAAGCCCGAGGCGGCGTTTACGGTGATAAAGGGTCCCGATTAGTCTAAGCTTGGCTTTCCGGGTTCGATTGGCTCCTACCAGGTGAAGTATAACTCAACCATATAACCTGGTAATGCTTTCGGTATAGGTGAAATATTTTGTGGGGAAGATTTTTCAACCGTACTATATTCATTTCCCGATCGGGAAAGTTCTCTATATCTCTTCTTTTTTTTCTGGTCGTCGTCTGCTTTCCCAGTCTCCGTATCTTGCTGGCTAATTTTTTTGATCGCGGCTGGATAGGGGAAATGATGCGTTCCGCTCCGGTCTAATTCCACGTAATCATGGGCCTTTTTAAACTCGTTGAAAATTCCGTTTATTCGTGATGTAATTCTATTTAATCCTCTTTCTTAACAGCATACTTTGCAGTCCACTCTTTGGCGATCTCGATGGCCTTCTTTTCATCCTTCTTCCAGTCTTCAGCAACGTCGTTCGCCAACGGATCGTCCGGGTTCGGTGCACCTAGTAAGGCCTGAATCGACAACAAGATCGTGCGAATCTGTAATGCTGGACTCCAATTGTCCTTCAACACGTCTAAACAAATTCTACCCAACTTGTCGATGTTGGGATGGTATATTTTGGTCAAGAACCGCACCTTTGGAGCGCACATAGGATAATCATCAGGTAAAAATAACTCTAATTGGAATACACCGTTCGCATATGGTGACGAGGCTGGGCCATCGATACTCACTTCAAAGTAACGGAGGTTATCTTCGACTGGCGCAGCAGTAATGCCTGGGACAGGATCGGAAACTAATCTCTCGGTCTCCTTTATTATTCTCTTGGGTAACGCAGCCATAATATGTAGTTTGTATATTTGAATGACTCAACGCCGTTGGCTATGAGGGGGTGGTGTATAAAAAAACACACAGTCAAGAGTCGTGTGCCATGCCGAAAAAAAAAAACTTCAGGCTCCCATCCAAAAAAATCAACTACGGACGTGCACATCCACTTCCTAACCTCAGTACAGTCTCAGGAATGTCCAAGTTACCGCCAACCCCACCTCTCGTCCAAAGAATAATAGTGGGTACTCTTGCTGTATTTGCAGGGGTCTACGTGATGAAGGACGCAGGAAAGGATTTCGAGTACATCAAATTCGAACCACACTCTCCAGAAGAAGTAGAACGGAGAAAGAAAGAAGGTGTAAAAATGACAATGAAAACCTTAGAAACGCGGACATTGAATTATACTCCCGAAGCAAAGGAAAGATTACGAAAACTTGTGGAGGAACATGATAATGACGACAGTTCCAAGTAGGGAAGGATCATCACTGTAAATAGTAAATTGAAACAATTAAGGTTACGTCTAAGTAATCGTAAAACCACAAAACAAATTACAACATTTTCCAACAATTCGATCAGAAGCTTCAAAAAATGGTTATTTTGCTTCTTCGTGATCTTTACAAGACAAAACCAATGGATACTCCGGTAAGATGAAATTATTAACATTACCCTCGCAACCATTTGCGGGTACGAAGGACCGGTGAAACAGATATTTTCTTCTGTACGGGCTGACAATCATTCAAACCTTAGCGAGACAATAAAGTGAAGCAGCTATTAACCATTCTGGCCTAATGAGGACAAATATTCGTGGAGAGGTACTAAAAAGGTCTGGCTCAAAATGTGGGGTTGCACAAAAAAATTTTTTTTGAACGGGGAAACTCCGAAATTCCCTTATCGTTTGAAGTTTAAGCAGCCTACCAAGAAGATAATAACCTAAGTACAATTATGCTATCCTATTGAGAAACTTAGGTCTTCTTGTTGTAAGACGAAGGAGGGTCGGTCTCCGCTGATCTTAGTTATTTGAATATTGAGATTATGTACTTAATTAAGAACTAACTAGGAAACTCCACTTTTTATGATATCATATCATATGCATTATACAATAGCACTTTAATAATTCTCGAATTTTTATTTGACTTTTTTTTTTACCTGGACGTATGGAGAATTCACGGACTTCATAATATTGGTCCGGTATGTGACAATTTTTTTACCACATAATATACAAAGGTACATTCCTAGGTACATTCCCTCTTACCCCTTCAAACAAACCCAGTTGTTCTTGATTAATCCTTGGAGTCTAGATGTGCGTTCTGTGGCTATCGAGGGTTTTACCAATTTCCTCGTTCCTTAATGGTTCAGCGATGCGAAGACACTATTTTTTTCGAAGCTCGCGGTATTGTTCCTATTCGGGACATGATGGCCTAGTTAGGCCAGGTCAATGCATAATTCCTACTTGAAATGGACGAAAAAGCAAGGTTGACATATCTCGACTATTTTTTGCTTATTCCCAATTTCTTGGATTAGTAAGGTACAGAGTCTTTAAGATACCATGCAATCAGGCAGTACCTTCCAAGTCAACTAATTACACGTGCTATCTTGTCTGTTTCATAGCAAGTAAACAAATTCTAAAACTAAAGCCCTCTCATCTAGAAACGTTACAGGTGCCCCACATTTTGATAAAATAGAATAAATTCATCTCGAAGGAGACAATTCAACTTCTTCGGTCATATCATATGAAGATTTTGCGGAAGGAGGTGATCGCACATTCCCCACCGATATTACACAAATACATTGTTTGCAGCAAAATAAAAAAAAATAAAGTGGGGACGAAAAACTAACGAAATGCTCGTGAAAATGACAATTTGAACTCATCGTAAATCAATTCTTTGGCCAAGCTCTTCAATTGAATTTGACGTAAACTAATCTCTTAATTATTTCTAGGCTTCATTAAATTATTATGTCTACTTGAATTTCTCCTACTGCATACCCCTGAAATAGTCGACATTCCTAGTAGCGCTGAATCAAGCAGAACAAAAATCCCTAGTACAGCCAACGTCACCATGACTAATTAGGCAAACCACATTTCCAAAATGAGGAGATTCCCCCTTAAGCTTCCTAATTAGTTTCACTCTAAAAGCCATTTTGAAAGCATATGCTAATTCTCAATGGACAATTAAGTCTGGGGAAATTTTTGGCAGAACAAAAAGTGGAGAAAATTATTATTTTCCTATAAAGGAAGTGATATTGTAAACTAATTAATTTGACTAATTAGGCAAGTTCTTGCTGCCGTTCAACCCTGCCGAATCCTATGTAGTATATGGCCTCCATGCACTTCTCGATGCTCATCTTGCACTCCTCATTTCTCCACCATCTCTCCATTTTCGGTCATAATTTATTTTTTTTGTGCTTGATCTTTTCATATGATTCTGTCAAATTCGCCAATGCAGGACGTGAATTTCGCTCTTACATGGGTTGTAAAATTAGTAGAGAACTATTAACCAAACTAACTAGAGTCACTTGTCAAGCATTGGGTAGCTCAACAAAAAAACATGGTTAATTTACGTTTATGGAATAAAGAATGTCGACCTTCGCTTGTAGGCTTATAACTAGAAGCCCTTATTGAGGCGCCGCAAGTCAAATTTCCTGTTTTGTATATCATTAGTCAAAATAATCACATTCATACATTTGCTCCTTCCCGTTTAATTAATTTCAGAATTATTTTTTATGCGGTCAATTTAATTAATTCAATCAGGTCTCGAAAAGCTGTGAAATATTTGCAACTTTCACAGTACCGTCTTAAATATTTTTTTAGTTGACTCCAAAGCTTTTACCTAACTAGGTTGGGCATCATGCATGTAATGTAAGAGTCTATTGTGATATTTTTACGTCTGCTTTCATTTACTACTGTAAGTCACATTTTCAAACCACTCGAGTACAACATATACCCCACAAGGATATGTTACACCTTCTCCAGACTCTGAAATCTGAAAATGAATAAATAGCCTCTTTATTCCCTCCAGTTTGTTTCCAATTCTGGTCTTTTGAAGTATTACTACAACAAGCCATCACTACTTTCTTTACTCAAATAGGATACCCATCATGGAAAGCAAACAGTAAGTTGAATGAAACAACACCCATGATGAACATTGTACTAACAATTGCAGAAAGGTTTTACCACCAGCCAATGGTAAAAAACTCTGGAGAGTCAAGAGAGCAGTCTCCAGTCACAATAACTCATCTAACATGAACAGTGAGACCAGTCAGTCTTCAATGGAATGCTTGCACAACTCTTTAAAGATTTCTGCAGCTGGTGCGAAGTTCTCTATGAGAAGACCACCATCAAGAAGACCAAAGCACAAGCCAGGTAAGCCAAAGGATTTTGTGTTTGTTGACTTGTCTCCAGTTAAGACAGATGCGACAGAATTTTCTGACTCGCAAGAGAACTCTACTGCTCGCACCACTCCAGAACATTCACCAGTCGACTTGAACTCCACTCTTTCCAACAACTCGAGCATATTTGAGTCTGAAAGCTCACAAGAAATTGACTTCTCCAGCTTGGATGAATCATTTTCGTCTATAAGCGAGTCAAACATCTTTGATCAGTCATTCACTGATTACGTGCATTCGAATGAACAACCAACTGAAGCAATTGGATTGGGAATTATGAACTTGGGCACCCAGGATTGGGAACACTCTTCGTTCGGTTCTCAAGCAAGTGAGCCATCTGAATCACAATTGTCAGAAATGAGCCAACAATTATACGGATACCAACAAGCCATGTTACAACAACACGAACAAATCAAATACTTGCAACAACAATTACAGGAACAAGCACAACAACAATTACGTTTACAGAAAGCACAACAACAAATCACACAGGTTTTGTCTCCAATCCATTCCTCACCTGAAGCTGTCGAGGTGGAGACACAAATTCCATTCACTCACAAAAGATCCAAGTCTACCATTGAGGTGTCTAAGAGAAGAGGTAGCGGGCAATTTCAATTCAAGACTTACAAAGGTCCAAAGAAGCTGAAGCAAACCCATAAGAGAGTTGCATCGGAACCATTCAAGGTTAATGCTAGCGCTAATACTAAGAAGACTGAAAGAGCTCCATTGACACCAAAGGCTCAACCAAACTTAACATTTGGTTTAGAAGACTTTATGTTCCTTAATGAGCAGCTTGCAGTTAACTTAAGTGATGACGAGTCTGTCAGTACCCGCAGCAGCATTTCTGAAGCTTCCTCCACTTCTCAATATGACAACAACCAATATCAAAGCTTCACTCCAGAATCTGATTATTCAGCTAACGAAGTGGAGCTCACCAAGCCAAAGTCCTTTGAAAGTCCTTTGATTGGATGCGGTCTTGGTCAATTTTTCTTGCTGAAGCAAGATGAGTACGACTTGAATGGCTACGTCTCTATCTAACATTGATGAGATAATTTTTTACGTGTGATGATATCCTATATTCTTTCGTTGAAGTTAATTTTCCTATTTTCGATGGACTTGTCAAAATCCTCCAACCATATTTCGATTGTACATTAGACGAGACTACCTTCCAGTTTCTACAAACTTTTAACCAATTCAACTACAAAAGCATTTTTTCGTGCTGTACTACAGCTTCTATTACTGAATTTTCCAATTTCGACGAATTTTTCGTGCTATTTCAGCTTCCGTTTCTGACTTTTTCCCAATTCGATAACAAACTCATTTTTTTCGTGCTATTGCAGCTTGCTTTGACAACCCCATATCGACAAAATTATTTCGTGCTGGTTCCGGCTCTCATTCATTTATTTCGACAACACAGCATTTCATGCTGTTGCAGCCTATGTTCTTAATTTTTTTCGGTTTAGACTACAATTTTCGTTCCAATTTTGGCTTCTTTTTTCATACTTCGACACCCAATTATTATTTCGTGCTGGTTAGTTTCTTTTCCTGATACCCTATTTTTTACATTTATTTCCCTGGTGGAAATATTTTAACGTTGAAGCATCATTTTGTATGTTTCCCTTTGATACCGTTGCATTTGATCTATCTTTTTTATTTAAGTGATTTAGAAAGTGAATTATTTATTTTTAGCAATATAAAAACAGTGCTTAATTTTTGATGATGTAATGAGAAAATGAAGAATATTTGCGAAAACTCGAAAATTTGAAATTATCTTTAAGATTCCTTGACCCTGTCAAAATAATTTCCTAAATAGGAAATCAATGCGAACCGAATACGAAACCGAGACCGAAAGTGAGAATACGACGGAAGCAAGCATGATTTCCGGAATACGTCATTCAGATTTGCAATACATGACGTTCAACTTTCAGCCGACTTATTTGGATGTAAGGTGCCTTCAAGGGGGTTGATAATAAGGTTTAGACGGAGAAGGATTGCTAATACAGTAAGCCGTCGCTCTTCTGGAAGGTCTAGCAACCTAAAAGAGGTGTACAAACGAGCCCCAAGCCCAAAGAATTCTCGCAATCCTTTTTTTTTTCGATCTCAGATGACCGTAAGATGGTATATTGTTCTACCGTCCGAATTTAAACTTTTTCTAGACTTGGAAATTAAATTACATTTTTAGCTATTCATTGTGAGTGGCCCTCATTTGAGTGACTCCTTAACGGATAACAAGGTTTCAACTAACTCAATTGGATGATTGTTTGAGGTTTGTTCGGTTGCACCGGTGGTGGAATGGTTATCAAGTATTTGGTCAGCAAGAAGGCTAATGTGTTTTTGGCAGTAACTGGCGTGCGATTTTTGCTGGTCGTAGCGAGCCCGTAGTATTTTTCTCGTATTGACTTGCTGTTTTTTTATTATTCGGTCGTTTTCTTCTATTATTCGGTTGTTTTCTATCATTGCCAGCGTCTGGAAGTCAATGCTCTGGTTTATCATACTCTCCATGAGCTCCACTGTAGTCAAATTAGGACTGTCGGGAGTTTCCTCGAGAAGCTCCTTGATTCTTGCGAGTTTGTTGAGTGTAGCCGTGTAGGAGGTCAATGTAGGGAATGTCAAGTCCGTAGGATTGCTAAGTACAGCACTGGAACCGATACCAGCAGTGGAACTATTACCAGCTTCGCTCAGAGCCAAGAGAAGCTTTTCTCTATCGTGCAAAAGTTCGCTGTCAACACTGTCTGTGGTGGAATTAAGGGGGTTGAACGTGGATGGGGCCTTACCGTTTTTGAGCTTTTCACTCAAATCGTTTAGTTTCAACAAAGTAACTTCGAGTTCACCGAGGGAGCTGTTACTACTGATATTCTTGAGGATATTCTCGAGCAATTCTTCGTTATTGTCGTTGTCACGGATTTCGTCGAGGATGCCACTGGTTCGACGCGATTGGTACTTAATCGCGGCCTTCTTTATCGCAGTCGACAATTGCCGCTGGAGAGTACGAACTGTGGGCACCACCACCAGACTGCCTTCAACCTTCTTATAGGATGAATATCGTTCTTGAATCATTTCCCATTTCCTGGTTTGCGTGATGGCGCGGTCTCCTACGTACTTAAACGGTTTGACGTCGATGATGACAAACAAAATAAAACGTATATCTTGAATCGTGAGCTTTGATCGGTGTGAATTGTTACGGAGGGTATTGGGCCCCAGCTGTATTGTGTCATCCAATGGCTGAATTGGGGTATTGCTGTCGGTACTGGTCGTAGACTCTGAATGCTTGTACGCACTGCTAGCTATTTTTTCATGATGGTCGTACTGGTCGTCGTCTAGGTGATGCAGCGTCTCCGCATCTATGTTGTTCTCTGACATGTCTGCATGCGAGAAAATAGCCCTCTGTGACACGGCCGATCTCACTCTCTATAAGTAGGCTAATTTTATTGTCGCACGTATTTTTTTAGTGATTAAAGAACAGAAAAAAGAAAAACAAATATGGTCTATATTTAAAAAATGCTGCATATCATCGCCGTTAGTGCTGGCTCGATGTAATTCGGACAAACAAATTATCCCTGTTTTCTTACTAATGCAGGAAAAAAAATCACTCTTCCATCGTTAGAAAACTGATCAAATTGGAGGCGGCTCTGTGCACACAAGCCATAATAATTTGGGTTGGCGCTTTTTTTTTTTCAAAACCGGTACAAAAGCCAGTGACCCTCCTTTCTTTTCTCTCTCTTTAACCGCCGCTGATGTCACAGTACCGGGTCATCACAATCTCAGTACTGTATAGTTGCCGTTCACCGAATGGCTCATTTCTTTCTTAACAAGGCTTCCATTATGCTAATGGGCCGATCTTATTGTCTCGGCATCCGATCCCCGGCTTGTGCCTGAATCGCTAAGCCAAGTGCCCCTAGATCCCGGATAAACACCGTGTGACTTATAAGGTTCCGGTTGACCCTTTGAAATTTTTTTTGACTGTTGAAACATTAATTTTGTTGCGGTGCAAAAATTAAAGATTTAGTCCGGATGCAAACAAGCCACTTACGCTCCGAATATCGTCCTCAATTTGACGAGCATCAGTCGCATTTCCGTAACGCCCCTCATAATTGCTGTTCAACTTATTCAATTTAGAAAAGAAGTTAGCGTTGGCATTGGCTGTAATCAGCCCATTGTAGGCATCGGCATCCTTAGCCAAACTTGGCCACTGCTCCGAATTGAAGTGGCCCCGGTTGTAGTTCCCCGCAACCTTTTCGGGGGCATAAGAAACTAAACTGGCGGTTTCAAAATCAGTCGATACACCACCAAATGTAGAAGATGTCCCTAATTTCTTGACCGGACCGTTTCGGGCGTCGCCACGAGGATTATTTTGGTTAAGTTGCACCATTGAAAGCTGGAGGTTATCTAACGGACCATCCACAAGACACCCCTTTTCACGAAAATGTATCAATAAATGATTCCACAACGCGTTGCGGCACAAAGCCCTCGGATTTCCCAAAATTACTAACCCATACTTGGCTCTAGTCAACGCCACATTCATTCTCCTTGAATCACTCAAAAAACCAATTACCTGGTGATCGTTTGCTCTCACACAACTTAAAATAATAAAATCTTTTTCCCGGCCTTGGAATGCATCAACACTGGTCACTTCAACTTCAAGATACTGATCCTTTTTGTCAGCCAACGAACTGCTCATAGTCATGTACTGAACAATGTATGCACGCTGCCCTTCGTAAGGTGTGATCACCCCAATTTGCTCGGGCTTTACGCCATCCTTGAATAACCGCGTGATGATCTTTTCCACGTTCATCGCCTCAACTCGGTTCAAAAAGGAATTTCCGCTTCCACTGATTTCCTCACGGCCATAGTTTGCCCAGAACATCATTGGATGACCCTGAACTGGCCAGGGGAAAGATGAGTTCTCAATTACTCTTTGTTCACTAGAAACTCCGTTTTGCAATGACCCCTCATAAAACATGTTACTAGGGAATTCAGAAAGACAGGGGTTCATTCTGTATTGCACTTCTAACCGAATAGGCACATGTCCTAAAACAACCAATCTCTCAAACAAAGATTGTTTCAAACCTGCATCACCGGCCTTCTTCTCCAAGATAATTGGACCTAATTGTTGATGATCCCCAACTAAAATGACTTGCTTAGCACCTTTAACAATAGGAATCAACACTTCCGGCTCCGATGCCTGAGTACTCTCATCAATCAAAACAGTTCTGAATCTCATCTTTTCAAGTCTTTTGTCACCAGCACCTACACAAGTACAACAGACAACGTTACATTTGCCCAAGATCTTGCGTTCAGCAGCACGGATAGCCTTCAAGAAAGCCAGAGAGTCTTTGTCAGATAACTCACCTACTTTTCTTCTCATTTGTATCAACTTTTTTAACTCACCCTTCGCCGAATTTTGCACCAAATTGTGTAAAGCTAACGAACTAACAGAACTCTCAACATCTTCCCGAGATTTAGCGGTCAATCTGACCACTTTCAATCCCAACTTTTGTAAATGTTTAGCCAAGTGGTCAACAGCAACATTGGATGGTGCACAAACAAGGATCTTTTCTTTACTCAATTTCGTGAGATGGTGGACAATTGTCGCCGATGTAACTGTTTTACCAGTTCCAGGTGGACCCTGAATCAATGATAATGGTCTTTGTAAAACAGACCTGACAGCATTGGTTTGGGAAGCATTAAGTTCAGCCAAATTGGGGTGTGAAAATTTGTTTGGTAATTTAATGTCGAATTCAACTGGAGCAACATCGTGGCCTAGTAACTTATGATAGATGTATCCGGAGACCGACTCTTGATCAAGAGCGAATGTCTTCATGGCAAGCTGCATTCTTTGGTAGGAGGTACCTTTCCAAACAAACTCAGCAGTGAAATCTGTAGTGAGATTCGTGGGTGGCTGGTTTTGTGTTGGATTCAACTCCAAAGTAAACTCTTCCTGATTCGAGTTGGGTAATCTCACAATATAACCATTACCTTCCCACGGTTCCAGATTGGCACCGGTATAACGTAAGATAATTTCGTCACCTACAGCAACCTTTAATTCATTACTTTCAAATGTGGAAAATGTAAACGAGGCCAAGTGACGGCCGTTCAAGGCAACAGACCATTTGACGGAGATATGTTCCAATGCCTGTGATTCTTTCAAATTTTTATCGTAGTCACCTTCCAATTTGACTAATGGTGCAAATGATTGCTGGTACTGGAACGCGTCATTGTATCTCATCAAAATAGGTAAGACTTCTTCGTCTTCGGCGTCTTTACTTTCGATATCTTCAATGGTAGCTTCACGATTTAACCTCCATTGGGCTTCAAGCTTGGTGATCTGTTGGTGGGTAACCAACTTTGCATTGATTAACTCATCTTCGTTAGGACTGGCGGCAACCCAAGAAAGAAATTGTCTGTTTTCAATAAGGGCTTGCCACTGATTGGTGTCCCAGTTGATATCTTTAGATTGAGCACATGGCAAACGACACAAGATAACCACTACTGATTCCTGTCTGGCGCTAACAAACCCGAGAATGAATACATTCTTGTTACCACAATTGTAACATTCTAAGGTGGTATCCCCCAAATCGGAGTCTTCATGGAGGGAAACTTGATTGTGTCTCGACATAACCAAGTGAGTAACAATATGGGAACCACTTTTTGAGGTGCTCGAGTTACAGAACCACTTGTTACATATATTACATTTGACAACGCAGTTGGAGGAATGGATACCGCAGTAGGCACACGAATGTTCTGGTAACTTTTCATAATCTGACTGATCATCGGCACGCAAGCCATCGTCATCAATGAGGTCTTGGATAGCCTGTATGTCAAGATCTGTTGGACCATCGTAGTGACTTACTTGGGAATCATGATCGGGTTCTTGTGATTGTGATCGACCGGTGCCGATGGTTGGCTCTGGGGTTCCATCAAAATTTTGGAAAAGTAAGTTACTCATCTGAACTGAGTAACAATCGGTATCTTCACACTAACTAAGCAAAAAAAAAAGCAGGAGGAAGGGATACTGGCACTAAAATATCAATACATCTAGACCCACAGGCAAAATAGTATGAGGCACGATTTTACTATCAAAAATTTTTATGGAGTCTCTTTGGGTCAAAACCATACGAGTTTTGTGCAGGTAAAAACTGGGGAGGGGGGGGAAAACAGCTACTACTTCTCTTGTGCCTCACCGTTGCGGACTCTTTCCCAAATTGACAGGTCTCTTCTCGTCAGAAGTTAAGGGGAAAAAAAGAATCGAAGTCGGCAGGTGCAGCCAGTTATTCCGGGATTGTTTTTACAGTTTCGGGTTAATGTCTCGCTGTTAAGATTTTTCTATCCTTTCCGTTTTCCAATGTCCGACTCACAGTTTGTCCTGTCGCGCGTCTTATCTTAGAGTGCACACTGGTGCTTAAAGGTTATCACTAAGCATCGAATGTAGTTTATCTCATGTCTCCTCCAACTCCTGCAAGGCTACATTAAGGGCTAGAAGAATCACAATAACTCAAATCCTTATTGTTCAAAACGGACCATACCCTGATTTACTATTGTCCCCATACTCTTGTATTACATTTCCGAAACCGTTATTGAAGTGGCTCGCGTCGGTCGTGTTTTTTCCAAGTCTCGGGGCCAAATTGGTTCAACTTTCGTCTGTTGAAATTACCTTGAATAGCCTCTCCCAAATTTGTGTTACGTGTTCTCCGTGTCCCTAATTCCACACCATTATCTTGGTGTACTCTCCACACTTACTTAATAATCTAATCGAGAACTCCACTAATTCCATTGGCTACCAGCAAATCTTCCACGAGTTCTAAATCACAGACGCGCTCTACAATGAAATACTCGTCACCCTTTACTAAAGCCATTGTCAGAGATAAAGGTTTGTTCTCTGGTAACGGCTTTCTAGTTTCTACCGATTCAATCAATTGGATCCATACACACACGCTCTTTATCACCGAATACGGTCAATTATACTCGTCAGACGAAGCCAAAAATCACTACCTCCTACTTCAATCATTACAGTCATGCTACGTACAAATATTCCCATCATTACCATCATCGCCTCAACAGCAACTCCGCCAATCGACCATTCGGAAGATCTCGAAGAAATCTCAAGCAGATACAACACCCGCAAATGGAATCACTGATGAACCCCCAGTAATCTTTATCAAGACATTTGAGAATGACAAATTATACATCACCGTTCCTTCCAAGATCAATTTTGGCAATCTTCTCAGTGCCTTAATGGTGTGGCAGTCTCTCAAACCTCAAGGATTGGTGAAAAAGTGGTACTCTGAAAACAAAGTCGAGGATTCCAACTTATCCCTGGTGGACCATGAGTTGTTGGTTTGTAGATTTAAAATCTATGGACCAATCCCGTCAAAATCTAAAAACCTTAAAATAGTGCCTGGACCTAAGGCTCCTGTTTACCAACCTAAAATCGATCAACAACAATCATTCTTCAATCTGGATTCTAATATTCAGAGCTCTCAGGGGAATGATCCCAGTATTACTGAAGGTTGGTTCTACACAATGGGTGTGTTGAAATCAAACGGGATTCTCAATTTCATTACCGAATTAGATGGTACCTTGTTGTATTCGGTTGATATCAAATCAATAATGTCATCCGAAATCAGAGAGATGCACCACTCCATTTTTGACAGCTCCAACGTGTTATTCATTGGTCAATTAAAAGAGTTACGCTATAATAATGTTATAAAAACCACCAGCACACTTTCGATTGACCAATATACTACCCCATTTTTATCTAGAGATAACAAAACAATTGCTAGCAACCAACGTATCTTAATTGAATTTCCATTGCATATTGATTTGGAAGATTGGTTTGTCGGACTTAATTACTTTGCAAAGCGTGAATACATTGGCTCTTACGGACCTGGACTGAAATTGGAAGAACCTCAGAGTCAATCGCATACCCACCAACAGGCACCGGATACCCCTAATCTTAAAGCAGCCAATATGTCAATCACTTCATCTCATTCTGCTCATTCATTTTCTGAATTTACTTCACCTCCATTATCACATTATAATCGCGAAAGTTTCCGGGTTTCTAAGAAAGTGGCTATTGATATCATCGAAGCAAGATTTGAAAATGTAACAAATAACTCTCGGGATAAAATTTATGCCGAAGTCAGAATGTGGGGATTGCCATGGTCCAGGACTGCTATTGTTAATCATACCAGCAATCCATTCTGGAAGGAAGAATTTGCAACCGATTTGCCTATCCTGACCCAAATGATACACATCTTAATTAAGAAATGTTCATTTAATGATTCAACTTACCTGCCAGGCGATAAATTAATTGGTACTGTCTATTTAACACCTGATATTTTGACAAAACAAGTGCATAACAGTTCTACTGTTTTGGTTGGCTCCGGCTCAGGCAATGTCATTAACGTGAATGGAATCAATACTCATAATCCACATAGCTCCATTTCAACAATGAAAAATGTTGCAAACTCTCCTCAGACTCCTGGTCCAACCCATACTAATAATGAAATTGTCCGATTATCTATTTATGATACCGCAAATCTACCAATTGGTAAGCTTCTTTTGAATGTGAGCTTAAAGGAGTATCATATTCTTTCACCAAGTGTTTTTAAACCACTTGAAAGCATGCTTACGAATGCACCTATGAAGGATTTGATCAAATTCTGCAATGATAATGTTCCTACTTCAGACTTTGAAAATGTCAGTTTAATAATGTTGGATATATTCCAGAGTTTGGGGGTAGAAGATAAATGGTTCAAATCCTTAATGGAGGCAGAATTGGTTAATGTTGATAAGATGACTCGGAAAAACTATGTGACTAACAAGAGAAGTAGTGATATGAAGAGAAATAGCGAGTCGGGTGCTCCCACACTTGGGCCACCTGCTCTGGCCTCGTCTGGTACTGGCTCATCTTCGTCTAATAATGTTTTCAACACTCTTTTTAGAGGCTCATCTATATTTTCTAAGTCACTTGAGAAGTACAACCTTAGAATTGGTCAAGAATACTTGGAGAAGGTATTTGGCGATTTCTTTGCTAAAATTTCTCGTGAAAAGAAGAATTGTGAAGTTGATCCAAGATATGTGAAATTACAGTTGAGAGCAGCCAGAAGAGGCAAATCCTTGGATGATTCGGATGATGAAGTCTCCGACAGTGATTCCGACGACTATGATTCAGATGTTGAAAGAGAGAGAGATGAACAAGTGAAGGCCACTGTCGAACAAAATTACGTCAACTTGTTTAATTATGCCGAAGAAATCTGGAACAAGATTTACATTACGTCTAACGATTTGCCAGCTCAAATCAAACTTCAGTTGAAGAACTTCCGGAGTAAAGTCGAGCTTGCGTGTGATCCTGAAGATAAGACCACAGCTTTGAACTGTTTAAGTGCCTTTATCTTTTTGAGATTCTTTTGTCCAGCAATTTTGAATCCAAAGTTGTTCTACTTGACGAAGAACCACCAGACAGGCAACACACAAAGAACGTTGACGTTGATTGCAAAGATCTTGTTGAACTTAGCGAACCGTCAAGAATTTTCTCCTCATAAAGAACCACATTTGGTTAAGATGAATGTATTTTTGACCAAGCATCAGCCTGAAGTTTATGAATACTTTGATAAGATTACTGAACGTAAAAACGACTTCAATGAAAAAATTTTGGATTTGAGTCATGAAGTTAAACGGTTTGATTTGGGCTTAAGTGGGGACTCTACATCATCAGAATTACCTACAACACCATATTTGATTGATAAATATTTACGGTTGACTGAGTTGATACATTTGTTAGACTTTAAGCCGAAAAGAGGTAGTGTGGGTTCGCCATTGACGTCTCCCATGAATGAAGGTGGCCCGGCGACTCCGAGTCCGTCAGTGGCTTCAATCAGAAACGATAATATTCGTACAAGTGCTGCAATTAGCATGAGTATTACGCATGAGCGTAATCTGTCAAGAGAGTCCAATGGAGATGTTCTATTGAACGACGAGAGAAATGTGTATCAAATTGGTTCCCTTGAGTTTGAAAAGTCCGAATTCTTGGATCTCGCCGGTGATAATGAGACTGAAGGCTTTCTTAAGTCGCTTTGCCGTAATAACGAAAACATATTTTCGTTTATTACTTCAAACATTACTTTGAAAGACTTGCAGAAACAGAGTGCCAAATTGAAGACCAAGATCAACAACTTGGAGGTGTTTTTGGAGAATTGCGAGTTCCCTAATAATTATTTGCCGCAATCACCAGAAAGAAATAAGGACAAGGAAACGTTTTCGGGTTTATGGGAAGCATTTGCAGTGGACATATTGAGTAAAACCTATTTCGATGTGTCACGCAATTGTCTTGTACACTTAGAAAATGAGCTTGTGCCTCACAACGGGTTCAAGCGGCTCATCGAAGGCAATGCTTTGAGCACGTTGAAGCTTAAATTTACGGTTGATCACCCGGTCGACATTACTGGGGGCTACGCACCAAAAACGTCCGCCAGTTCTAACTATACTGCAGATATTGCACCCTCATTTACTACAAGCAGTCTTGGAACCGTGGTCAAGACCAGTAAGAATCCTTTTAAGAAATGGTTACGTAAGTAAGTCACTACTTTATAATTTTTGAGTACGCATACAACTAAAAGAAACCAACTTAATTAAAGCTGTAAAACGTCTGATCATCTTGCATATTTTGTCCTTTCTTTTTCTTTTTTTTTTTCAAAAAAAATGTATTTGGAAATGTAATCGGTTTCCTGTATATACGTTTTTTGCTGTTTGTCCTGTGTGCAGACTCGGATGATGGAAGCCAGAAAAAGTGTATCCTCGCCCAAAAAAAGCACACCTAGATACAAACAAACAGTCGACCACCCGAAGGCTATAGTCATTTTCTTCACCACGAATCCATAACGAAAATAGCACAAAGCTTTCTACAATGAGTACTGCTACTGCCGAAGAAATTCTTGCGTCTTACCCGCAAGTTTCCGCTCCAACCGAACAAACCGGCTACACATCGAATTTGACGGCTGAGCAGCATACTGCGTTGGGTAAGCTCCGTGACGAGTTGACTGCCTTGGGATACAAGGACAGAATGGACGATGCATCTCTCTTGAGATTCTTGAGAGCTAGAAAGTTCGATGTTACCAAGGCTAAGGATATGTTTGTCAAGTGTGAGAAGTGGAGAGCAGAGTTTGGAACGAACACCGTGTTGCAAGACTTCCACTACAAAGAGAAGCCACTCGTGGCCAAGTTATACCCACAGTACTACCACAAGACTGATAAGGACGGTAGACCGGTGTATTTTGAAGAGTTAGGTAAAGTCAACTTGCCAGAGATGTTGAAGATTACCACCCAGGAAAGAATGTTGAAGAACTTGGTGTGGGAATACGAGTCCTTCACTAACAACAGATTGCCAGCTGCCTCCAGAGAAGCTGGCTACTTGGTTGAAACTTCCTGTACTATTTTGGACTTGAAGGGTATCTCCATCAGCTCGGTGTATCAGGTCATCGGCTACGTGAGGGAAGCTTCGGCAATTGGCCAGGACTACTACCCAGAAAGAATGGGTAAGTTCTACTGTATCAACTCGCCATTTGGCTTCTCCACTGCATTCAAGTTGTTCAAGCCTTTCTTGGACCCAGTCACCGTTTCCAAGATTTTTATTTTGGGATCGTCGTACTCCAAGGAATTGTTGAAACAGATCCCAGCGGAAAACTTGCCCGTCAAGTACGGTGGTAAGTCGGAATGCACCGAACAAGAATTGTACTTGAATGACTTCGGTCCTTGGAGAGATGCAAAATACATTGGTCCAGAAGGCGAAGCTCCCAGATCTTATCAGTTGTAAGGCGTTATAGAAATATGTATATGAGAGTTTTATAAATTCAAAGTTCCGCGTAGATTTACTTCGGCTAAGTTTCTTTTTTCCCCTTCTTCTTCGTGGTGCCAGCGGCAGGATTTTTTTTCTCTGTTTTTCTTTGTGCAATTGCGGGTGCCGGTCGTTTGGTGGAGCCGCACACGGACAGATCTGATCAGATAAACGAGTTCATGTTATTTTTTTGACCACCACAATGATCGCTCTTTTCTTTTACTTTGTGTTGGCGTTGGCAAAGACACATACGTACCACTTCAATGCAACGTATGTTAACGCCAACCCTGACGGCATGCTTGAGCGCCGTATGATTGGGATCAACAACGAATGGCCCATTCCCATAATCAGGGTCCAGGAACTGGACCGTGTGGTCATTCACTTCCACAACCAGTTACCCGACAGAAACTCGTCTCTTCATTTCCACGGCCTCTTTATGAATGGTCAAAACTACATGGACGGGCCTCAAATGACTACCCAGTGCCCCGTGCCTTCAGGCACCACTCTCACCTACAATTTCACCGTAGAGCAATCAGGTACCTACTGGTACCACGCTCACACTGGTTCACAGTACGGAGACGGGTTAAGAGGTATGTTTGTGATAGAACCCAAACAGGCCCTTCCTTTTGAGTTTGACGAAGAGATCACCTTGTCTGTTTCCGACTACTACCACTTGGAAACTCCTGAGATCATGAAAAAGTTTATAAACCGCTACAACCCCACCGGTGCAGAGCCCATTCCTCAGAACTCGCTCTTTAACGATACCAGAAACCTTACCTGGTCTGTTGATGCCGACAAGACTTACTTTCTCCGTATCGCGAACATCGGGCTCTTCACATCCCAGTACTTGTACATCGAAGACCACGATTTCACGATTGTCGAAGTTGATGGGGTCCTTACTGAACCCAAGACGGTCGATCTGTTGTACATCGCGGTGGCTCAAAGGTACGGTGTTTTGGTTCACACTAAAAAATCCTTACAAAACTACCGTTTCGTCAACATCATAGATCAACCAATGTTAGACGTTTTACCTCCGGACTTACAGATCATTTCCACAAACTGGCTCGAATACGACCTGCTGAAGGAAAAGCCCCAACCATTGAAGAACGGCGGTGACACTTTTGAAGAAGCTATCGCCAAGCTTCACCCAGCAGACGATGCCGACTTGGTTCCTCTTGAAAAGTTGCCATTGTTGCCTGATGCCGATTACCGAATTGAGCTTAATTTTACCATGGATAATTTGGGTGATGGGGCAGGATATGCATTCTTCAACGAAATCAGTTATACTGCTCCTAAAGTTCCCACATTGTACACTGTGATGTCCAGTGGAGAGTTTGCAACAAAGCACGAGATTTATGGTTCAAACACTAATACGTTTGTGCTCCAACAAAACGAAGTAATTGACATTGTTCTCAACAACATGGATCCAGGTAAGCATCCATTCCATTTGCATGGCCATACGTTCCAAGTGTTGTATAAGTCTCCTGAAGGTGAAGATGATGACAATCCTCTTGTGTATGACCCACAAAACCCTGAACACAACGAGTTCCCAGAATATCCTATTCAGCGTGACACTGCCCAGGTCCACCCCAACGGATTTATGGTGTTGCGGTTCAAATCTGATAATCCTGGGGTGTGGCTTTTCCATTGTCATGTTGACTGGCACTTGGAACAGGGTTTGGCGATTACATTGGTTGAAGCGCCACTTGAGATTCAAAAACAGCAAATTCCTCAGGATCATTACGATGCGTGTATTGCAGGCAACATCCTGACGGTTGGCAATGCTGCAGGCAACTATGGCAGCAAGAATGCCTGGTTTGATCTCGCAGGCGAAAACCTCCAGGTGGCACCATTACCAGAAGGATTCACTCTTAAGGGCTATATTGCCATGGCATTGTGTACTTTTGTTGCGATCTACGGGGTCTTCACCATCTACAAATATGGTATTGAAGACGTTAACAGTGAGAATACTGAGGCTATGATGGATAAACTCTATGCAATCTTACGGGAACATGACTCAACTGAGTCGGAACAAGAAGAGGCGTTCTTGGGTCAAGGTCAGGCCAGTAATAATTAGCTAGAAAGATAAAATGCGACTAATTTCCCCATATTTTTCTGGGGAGATTTCCGCCAATACCTTAAAAAAACAATAAAGAGCAAGAAGAATAATCGATCAAAAGCCGGAAATGAGCGTAATTTTGGGGTAAGTTCTTAACATTTAACACATGAAGCGGCCATTTGGTATACTAACATGATAGTTCTGGAATCATTGGATTGTATACTGCTTTCAACTTGCTTGAAAATGGCGTGAAGGCAGGCGACATTACTGTAATTGCCGAATTTATGCCCGGGGACGAATCTATCAAGTATACGTCTCCGACTGCCGGAGGTGATTTTTCGTGTATCACCAACGACGATCCGGCAATTATGGCATACGATAGATACACCTACACTCATTTGGGGCGGTTACAGGCGGCATTGGGTGGTCCAGCCTGTGGATTGGACCGCTACATATCGACCGAAATGTTTGAAACTGCACCACTGGAAGCAAAAAAGGCACAATATCGCGAGTATTTGGATGAGTACCACGAGATGGCACCCGAAGAATTGCCTGAGGGGGTCAGTTATGGGATCAAGTTTCTTTCGTGGAACTTCAACTGTCCCTTTTTCCTTGCTAACTTGCAGAAGTACTTGCAGTATAAGGGTGTGGAATTTGTGCGTAAGAAATTGGCCCATATTGGCGAGGCGTATCTTCTAGGCACGAAAACTGTGTACAACTGCACTGGTTTAGGTGCATTGACTCTCGGTGGAGTCGAAGATAAGTCGGTGTATCCTACTCGAGGTCAAGTTGTTGTGATCAAAGCGCCCCATATTCGGGAAAACGTCATGCGCTGGGGAAAGAGTGCAGATACGTATATCATCAAGCGTCCGTACTCGAACGACCAGCTTATTTTGGGAGGGTTCCTTCAGCCACATGACTGGAGACCCGAATCCTACAAAGACCAAACCGACGATATTCTTGTCCGAACAACGGCACTTTTGCCCGATATACTTGAACGTAACCCGCGCGGTCGCCGTATTGCGGACTTGGAAGTGTTGCGCGTAGCCACAGGGCTCCGGCCGCTGAGAACAGGTGGTGTTCGTATTGAACGGGTCCAATTCGATACCGATAAGGTTCTTATTCATAACTACGGTGCCAGTGGCTACGGATACCAGGCAGGACTCGGAATGGCAGCCGAAGGTGTTCGTTTGGGACTCGCGCCAGCCGCAAAGTTCTAATCTCAAATATATCTAACTTGCCTTTTATTTTTCTCACTTGTAAAAAAATGCACCTCACAAATTAGTCCTTAAGCATGTCCCAGTTATTTGAATGGGCGTTTGGGAAGAAGTTGACGCCGCAGGAACGGCTTAGAAAGAACCAGCGGGCGTTGGAAAAGACACAGCGTGAACTTACACGAGAAGTCACGAAGTTACAACAACAGGAGAAGAAACTCGTTGGCGAAATCAAGAAGCTGGCCAAGCTGGGCCAAGTAGCGCTGGCTCGTATTCAGGCCAAAGATCTTATTCGGACCAAGGGTTACATCAACAAGTTTAACTCCATGAAAGCACAATTGCAGGCAATTTCGTTGAGAATTCAATCGGTACGTTCCAACCAGCAGATGGCAATGTCTATGCGGGACGCCACAAGATTGTTATCGGGCATGAACAAGTCGATGAACTTGCCACAGCTTTCCAGAATTGCTCAGGAGTTTGCTAAAGAGAACGATATGATGGACCAGAAACAAGAGTTTATGGATGATGCCATCGACGACGCCATGGCATTCGATGAAGACGAGTTGGGAGAAGACGAACAGATTGACGAAATCTTGGGTAAAGTCTTGGACGAGATTGGAGTTGATCTCAATACCAGCTTAAAGGACACTCCAAGTGCAATACACGCGGGTAATGAAGAGACTGTATCGTCAGGGCGGGTCGCTGAAGCAATTGGAGGCCACGGAAACGATGAAGATGACCTACAAGCGAGATTAGATAGTCTCAAGAAGTAGAATACAATCATGCGGTCTTACTGTCTCCAATTCTTATTTTTTGTTGTTGTTATGTACTATACACAGTTGGTTCTCTCTAAATATACTTCTTTTCTACTAAGTAGTCCAAGATTTGCTTTGCTGATTCTTCAACAGAGGCCCCTTCGTAGTTCTTCAAGTGAACTTCAGGGTTTTCAGGAGCTTCGTAGGGAGCACTGATGCCGGTAAATTCCTTGATAATGCCTTCTCTGGCCTTCTTGTACAAGCCCTTAGGGTCTCTTTGTTCTGCAATTTCAACTGGAACATCGACGTACACCTCAACAAATGGCAAGTTGTCTGCTTCGTGCAACTTTCTGGCCAATTCACGGTCTTGCTTGTATGGACTGATGAAACTAGTTAATGTGACGGTACACGAGTCAGTAAACAACTTGGCAACCTCGGAGATTCTACGGATGTTCTCGTTTCTATCAGCTTCACTGAACCCCAAGTCCTTGTTCAAGCCAAATCTGACATTGTCACCGTCCAATCGGTACGCATTCAAGCCTCTGGCCAAGATCAGCTGCTCCAAGGCACATGCAATGGTAGATTTTCCACTGGCAGACAACCCGGTCAACCATACAGTGACACCACGTTGTTTTCTCAATTGAGCACGTTCTTCATGAGTCAAGTTTGCATGCCAGGTGATATTTGTAGCCATTTTCTAGTTTTTCCTGCTCTATTTTGGGGTTAAAGGCAAATCAAAACGTCCAAACACCATCCAATATATCTCGCCTATTTACTAATCACACGCTGAATGCAACCATTTCACGTGAAGATAAGACAGACAACAGAAGTTGCTAGCGACATTGAACACACGACATTTGTCATGTTTTGTGTAACTAAAAATTTTGAAGCGTATCCTGCAGGAATTTTTTTCTGACATCCTAAAAGTTAATGAACAAACTCACCATCTGCCGTTAAAACCCCGTCGATAGCAATGTACTACGAGTTGTTTGCCATTGCGCGTATAACAGATCCGGTAAAGACTAGCAAGGAAGCTATTAAGATTGTGTCGACAATCGGAAAGTTGATTCTTAATAACAGAGGAGTCATTCGTGATATAACCAGTTTGGGTGCCAGACCTTTACCGAAAATCATGTCGAAGGAGCAAGAAAGACATTTCCAAGGGTACCATTTCTTGATGGGGTTCGACGTTTCTTCGAACGTGCAAGCTCAGTTATTGAGAACCTTGAGAAATGATCCAAGAATCTTAAGAGCCAACATCATGAAGCATGACTTGAACACGAAGTTGAACCCAGGTTCTTCCATCCAACAGGCATTAACTGCTGTCCAACACCAGTAGGACATTGTACATAGAGCAAACGATAATACAGGATATATAAAAAAATTTAAATGGTTATTCTCCGATAAGTATATGTAGCAATACCCATTCAATACCAAAAATCTACGAATTAATACTTGCGAATCGTTCACTTTTGGAGAATCGTGTTTGGAGAACTGTACTTTGAATCAGAAGAATTCAGAGTGAAGAAAAATTACCGCTACAAGTGACGTCTACCCCTGTTGCAGAGAAGAATGAATTATGGTGGCTTGTGTAAAGGAATTCCAACGTTATATTTTATCCAAGTGGTTTGGTTTTTATTCCACCAGACAACAGGTAGGTAGTGTATGAGGCATCACAACGAGGGTTTGCAACCTACAAAGTGCATATAATATCAGGTCCCCCGCCACCTTCTAAGGTCTATAGCAAACGGTAGGAATCCGAATCTGTCCGAAAATAGGATTTTTGGCTAGAAATCAATCTCTAAGTAGTATTTTTTTTATTCTCGTCTAGATTATGGCATGATTTGTAAACTGTAGATCCACCTAATTTAATCCAAAGTCACACGTCCTATATAACCTTACTCTTTTCTTACCTGGCCAATCTTACCTCATAAAAAAACAATAAAACAGTTACCGCACCGCACCGCCAAAAGTCCTTGCACTAGATTCCCCTATCAAAGCCCGGTTTGTCTCAATTACTATCTTCCTTAGTTCGTTGTCCCAAAACAGCAAAACCCAAACACTGAATCAGAAAACGAGGCAACGGAAAAAAAAAACAAACCAAAAAAAAAATTAACGATCTCTCTAGCCAGTCATCTTCAAACAACGTTTGTATCAATAGTTGGGAATATAGGAACTGATTTACTCTTGGAGAACATTCCAAGGATTAATTGTAATTAACCCAGAACAGAACTTGGCAAACAAGTCATCAAAGATAACCCTCGTGTTTGAAGCTGGAATTTCCTCTTTCGAATTACATACATTAACCGCCGAGGATTCCATTAGCCACCCTTATTCCCCTACCACCGGATATCCCCAATTTATTATGGATGACAGTTTTGGTAAAGAGAATGTGTGCATTAGTCTAAGACCTCAACCCAATAATATTCCGATTACGTCGAGACCATTGTCACCGAAGAAATCCCACAATTCCTTGACGATGATGCAATCGTCTCCCTTGAAGATGAGAACTGAATCACCGAATACATCATTTAATAACACTTATCACGACAATTCCAAACTTGAACGACAACATGCCGATCTACTTCTCAAATACAATCGCATGATGACCGACTACGACGAGCTCGAACTCCAACTACACTCTAAAGAACAGATCATTGATGACCAAAACCAAAGGCTAACTAGGTTGGAAGAACAGCTAAGAACATTTCAACAAGAACACGACAAGAATAGTGACATTTTACACAAAGAAATTAGCATATACCAGGACTTGATCAGCGATCTCAAACTCAAAATAAAACGACTTACTGGTGAGGTAAAATTATACAAGGACCTTGCAAATGATCATCAAGTTAACGACAAGAAACGAAATACCAACGAAAGCAAAAATGAACTAGAAGATATACTAGAAATATCGGAAAAGTTTACCAAGTTGTTGAAGGAATTCAAAGTGTTGCAGAGCAATTTTGAATTAGAAAGAAATTCAAAGCTTGTTTTGATAGATCAGATTGAGTTTTTAACAAAAGAAAACGAACTTTTGATCAATCAAAGCAAACGTGCTTCTCTCCTGGATTCGGAAAGCAACACCAGCGTAGTCCACAATTTCAACAACACCATCCATACCATGAACGAACTCACTGACGATGACTCTTCGATTTCCAATGAGAACTTAATAGTCGACTTTCACCCAGAACCTGAGGATAACAATAGCGACGAATTTCACGAGTTAAGTTATTTGCCCATGGACCTCGAAAATAACCATTCATCGCCCATTAAGACGGGATATCGTGATAGTTCAGTGGAGCTAACAAGAAACTTTGAGTTTCCACCTACCAATAAGCGAAATTCAATTATTCCGGAACTGGACGAACCATTGGAGCATGTAATGATTAATCAGAAGAGGATGTCATTGCCTGCGAAGCTCAAGTCCCCAAAATTAGAGGACGAATTTGTGCTATCACCACTTAAATTGGCACATGTCAATGGAGTTTTTGAAATAGAGAACTCTACTATCGTTAATCGGTACTCGAAATCAAAACCAGGACATTCTCGTTACAATAGTCACGATATTGTGCCTATTAGAGTAGAGTTTGAACCTAATGACCTGGCAATCAGAAGTACGTCCATGCCTGAAAAGGTTCATAATGAACAAACTACCGAGTTAAATGAGAATATGGATCATCCGCACGTCTTACATTCTGCTAGAAATAGTGCACTTCATGCATTGAACGGGAACAGCACGTCGAATACCAGCAGATCATCCAGATCCAGTATGATCAAAGAACATGACCAGCCTGCAACGGATATTACGCGGCAGGAGATTATGAAATTGAAGTTTGAGTTGCAATCCTTGAAACTTCACAATGAGAAGTTGTTGTCCTATATTGGGTTTGAGTTACAGAAACAGAAAAAGAACATCCGAAAACTTTCAAAGAAGCAATCGGCACGCACGTTAGAGGCGTTGAGCAGTGTCAGTAAGCAAATTGAATATTCTGATGCCAAATTAATAGAGCAGTCAAAAGACGAGCTAATCCACAAGAAGCGGGTGTTACGTTCTGTTTCAATAAACCCAATAGTATCCAAGAGATACCTGTCTCCTCAAGTAGGGATTATTCCATACAGTAGTGCTATCTTTCCCTCGTATGATCCCTCGTATGAACAAGGAGGCGAAGATGAGTACGGCTTTATGAACCATTTCGACACACATAGTAAACGAATCTTTTCGAACGGATTGAATGTGTATTTGAACATGGAGGATTTAGAAGATAAGGATTGGGAAGACTCGACCGACGATCACATGGTAAAGAAGTATCGTTCGCAGGTATTCAGATCATCAACAAATTTTAGCAGCGACTACGAAGACAATGATGATGAGACCGACGTTTCCAGCGACAGTACTTCATCGGAGGAGGAGATTACTATACTTAATCGACTTAAGCAGTTGGTTGTTGGGTCCAGTAACCTGAAAACGAGTAGCAAAAGAAAGAAGAAAGAGCAGCAACAATTGGTTGACGATGCCTTGAAGTTGAAATTCCTCACCATTACTCTAGGGATAATGATTGTCGGTTTGAAATTATCGCATCAGCATCAACAGACCGCGTTATGACTTATGTACATTAGTTACTTTTTAGATAATCTAAAATTTGCAGCAATACCGCACGGTATGCATGAAAACCTTCTATGTACCGGAATTATTACTTAAATGAAACGAAAGGCGGAAAAAGTGGAACCACTCTTTTCGGTTTGCGGCCAGTCCCGGGGTCATGATATAAATAGAGGCTGTTTACCCTCGGCAGATTTCTGATGAAAAGCCAACGTCAACCAGATATAATAGATTCAAAGTAACACAATAATGGCGTTAAGAGACTACATGTACGCGAAACACAGTAATCGAGAGACTGTCGCACGAATAAACAAAGTGCCATCTGCCATAGTCGTACCAGGACAAAAACCACCTCGGATCAGCAAAAAGAAATGCCACGAAGACGTGGAAGAGGTGGGAGAGTGTCAAAATTGTGCCGATTGTAAGAGGGATGAAGATGTGACTCCCAAAGTCAAAGTTGAAATGGATGAACCCAAACTCAACCGAATGGTGGAGGAGTTGAACATCACAGATCGTCATGGGTTCAAAGCATCGTTTTAGGGTTAGGATTTTTTTTTTCTTATTAATGCGTAATCGGGGTTCTACACAAGTTTAAAAGAACACAGGTGTATATATTTAGTTTCATTTAGTTTGCAATCGATGCTGTACCATAGATAACAAGTGATATAACAAGGTCAAGTAAGGAATACCATCGGTGTTACCATGGATTTCTCGATAGACGGCGATAATGCTGCCAAGAATACACTCCAACTCGATGGGGCGATATTGGCGCGAATCAACTAACATCGAAGGTTGGTAATTCTGTTTGGCATCATCAGCTTCAGTAAAAGCGATAATCTTGTCGATATGTTCATCTTCAAGGTAATTGGTGTACTCACCGTAGTCAAACCGTTTCAAATCTTCATTGGCCACAAGTTTGATTTCCTTCATTAACGGACGGAACACAGAGTCTATAATTCCTTGTGGTTTCATTTCATATACTTTACCACAGTCTAAGTCAGTAAGACAGCATATAGTATTGAATGATCCGTTGTACAACAATTTTCTCCAACGAGTAAACCGAACGTTGTGGTCGAGCCGAACAGAGTTAATATCATTTGAGTAGAGGTCAACGAATCTCTGCAATAATTGCTTGGCCTTGGGAGTCCCGTTAGGATCAAATAATCCAAAAGTAACGTCATCGTGGCCATACTGAGTCACCAAAGCTTTGCTATTGACCGAAGAGATGTAGGAGACACCACTGATTAAGTTGACTTTGTCCTTGAGCTGATGCCATGAAGCGTCAATTCCAAACCCATTCTGAATCAAAACTATACTGGTCTCAGTATCAGGCTTGATCAACCCGCTGTGGGCCTCAATTTGGTCCCATACATTGTTGGCCGCGGCTGGGATGACCTTTGTGGTGACCACGATATAGTCAAACGGACCATTGTCAACCGCTTCCAATGATTTGTAAATCTTTTGGGGTTTAAAACCAACAATTGCATTATCTGCCTCGTTAGGATCACCATTTTCTCTCCGTCCGCCATAATCAATCGACGAAATGGTATAGCCGTTGGTAGTCACTGTTTCGTAATCGGTCCGAATAACTGCAGTCACCTCAACGTCTGGTTTTTGCTGGAGAGTGAAGCTGGTGATTACACCAACACCACCCATGCCCACGCATAATACTTTCGTCATCGTTTCTTTTTCGTAGTCTATAACTTTTCCTTGACCTGGGGTTAATGATTATAAATACATTTCGTACTAAGACGCGGCAAACCCAGATCCGGAAATCATTTCCGCTCGCTGAGTCTTTCTATTTACGATTTTATTACACACACTATCGCTGCGAATTTCGCAGCTGTCGATGGGCTGTAAGAATAGAATCGACTGGGCGAGTGGCACTGCGATGTTGCATCCGGTGCGGAACATGGCTCAGGTTGACAAGTACTTCGGTCCCATTTCCCTCTGGAACCGCTGAACGTAGAAAGAAATCGTCAATTCCTGATAGTTGTTGTCGATGCAGATGCTGGCGTTGGCGTTGCTGCAGATGCTGTTGCAGATGCTGGGCCTGAGCCTGGGCTTGGGCTTGTTGACGCTGAAGTTCGGCCACAGTGTCAGAAGATTGTATTAGCTGGTGTTGTTGTTTTTGAGCTTGTTGCTGCTGCTGCTGTTGTTGTTGCTGTTGTTGCTGCTGCTGCTGCTGTTGTTGTTGCTGATGCTGTTGTTGTTGCTGATGCTGATGCTGTTGTTGCTGTTGTTGCTGCTGTTGCTGCTGCTGTTGTTGCTGCTGTTGTTGTTGTTGAGTACTTGGTGGTTGAGTGCCTGGTTGCAGCTGTACTGACCGTATATTGATGATTCTCTCGTTGAAGAATGAATTTTTAAACTCCTGGAAGATCTTCATCGTTTGTGGATATTCGTATTGGTGATCATGAAAGAAACGATCAGCAAACATGTAAATGAACCTTTCTATATCGGAGGCGCTGATAACTTGACCATCTCTCACCAACGGATTAACATCTAAGACCAGGCCGTTATTCGCCCCATTAGAAACATGGGTCCCCGGTCCGGGCAGATGTGATTTCACAGCACTATTTGTATTAATCGCAGCTAAACCGCCATTGTCGTTAGAAGTTGTTATAGCAGATGATCTGGTGTTCGAACGAGTTGCTCTCAGTTGACGACGGTGATCTTTGTTTTCAAAGTGATGTTTTTTATTGTCAAAGCGAGAGTTTAACTGCAGTTGCAGATATTCGTATGAATTGATTGTAGGTGTCGGTTGATTAATCTGTTGTTGTTGTTGCTGCTGCTGTTGCTGCTGTTGTTGTTGGTATACTGAAAAGTTAGCAAGGTTCAAGTTAGGATTTCCAGAGGTAAAGTTGAGACCTTGCTGGGGTCTGAACTGTGCACCTGAGGTAGAATTGGGTGTTGCAGTAGACGGTTGCGAGTTCATGAGTTCAAAATTGGTTGTGGATGATGCAGAGGCGGTGCCATTGACCAGGGAGGCGGAATTGGGTGGTGATGTACTTGCTGTGAATACAACTGCCGCATTTGCCTGATCTTGAGTGGTTGCATTGTTGACCGAGGCTCCGGTAGAGGAATTGGAAAAATTGGAGTCGTATACCTCATCGATCGGTGGTGCCGATTCCTGGAACGAATTTCCGTTAATTGCAGACGGCACGGAAACTGCCGATGGGGATACAGATGCAGAAGGAGACGAATTTGTCGACGTAATTGTAGTTTCAGCACGAGGTATGTCACTAGTGGTGTTGCCGCTGCTCATACGTTTTTTAGTGAGGCCGTGGCGCTTTTTAAATTGGGACAACCAACCATGACTAAATCCTACCAATCGTTTTGGGTCTTCGACACCAAATTGGTGAGCGTAGATTGACCAGTGTTCACGTAAAATCGGCTCATTGAGTGGTTCGTTTCGTTCCAAGCGTTGTTGCACCAATAAGTCCATGGCCTGATTAATCTTTTCATATTTGAATTTGACCTTCCGCCGACTGTTCTTTGAGAAGGTCGAACCGGAGCGATTCAAGCGTTCCCGAAGCTCGTCCTCGTTTTTTAGCCATTCGCTAAACGACGAGGTAGAGATGGAGATCTCGTTTTTATACCGGTCAACGGTTTCCAGCTGGGGCCGCTTGGATTGATGGTAGAAGTCTAGGATCTGAATTTTCTGCTCAAGAGTCGCCCTCGGGAGTTTTACGGGCGGCATCCTGGCGAGTGTTTATATAGGGAATATTTTAGACGCTTGAGAAGCAAAAAGGTGGTAAATTGTGAATCAGCTTTTTTTTAGTGAGACTTTTTTGCGTCAGTGAGATCAGAAAATTGCAGCCTGACAGAGAAGCAGAGAAGACTTTGGCCGGTGTGGGTCGGGAATGTGGCGGAATACGTTTTGTTAGTCGAAACCGTTGAGCCGAGAAAGATAAAGTGTAAGTAAATCAAGTTTGTAGAGTGCCGAGCTTGCTTTTCACAATCAATATGACCCCCCCTCTCGCTACAAGCAATATTTTTTTTGTCCCAATGGAGGCACAACACTCGTTTGTCACTGAAACAATGAGATACAAAAATCCTAATAATTAAATTTTACTACATTTGGGTTCTAAAATCATCGTTTATAAGGATTCAAAAAACTAGTGCGAACCAGCACCCTTGCTGACTCTTTCCAAAACGGACTCGTAAGCAACTTCAGAAAAGTCAGTACCCTGGACGTCGGTAGAAACACCGTTAAGTGCTCTTCTCAAGGCATCCTTAGAAGCGGCGTAAACCATCTTCGATCTGATTGGGGCAGTGTCTGGAGACCAGGTGAAGAAAACAATCTTAGATCTCTTACCTTCACCGTTGCTGATTTCGTACTCAAAGTCGTACACAGCGTATTTACATTCATTTTCTGGCAACTTTTCCAAGAAGGCGTCGTAGTCAGTAGAGGTCGACGTTTCCTCAACAACAATTTCGGTCTTGTTGGCGTTAAGCGTAAAGATAACAAACTTGAACTTCTTACCCAACTTCAAGTCGTTGAAGGCAGTCAAGGATTCATCGGCAACAGCAACACTATATGTTAGTAATCAATGAATTTAAAACATTGCCGCCGTCGGTTCCACTCCGGCAGCTGTCAAGTTTCGATCAATGTGATGTCATATATCGAAAGAAAACATACCCAGATCTGGACTGTTAATTGTGGTTAGTAACATGAGCTATATCCATATCAATTCCAATTGATACGTACCATTTTTTAGATTTAAGTAGCTAGTTAAAACAATATAAGTTTCAGAGAGGGAGTGTTGTCGGGATTTTTCGCTGGTCAGTTTGGTCGGAGGGTGAGGTGACACAAAACAAGCGCGTATAGGAGACTGAGGACCTAGTTTTATTTTTTTTTTTTTGCATATAGAGATATGTTCTCCAGTATATAATTATGTAAGCTGGTCACATTTAAACTATATAATATAGCTACCATACCACCCTACAATCTTTGAAGTAGGGTCTCAGCGTGTGTGCAACCGGTAAACGCACCATCGGTTTGACTTTCTAAGAAAACAGTATGGCCATCGTCAACGAGAGCAGTATACCGGTTTGTACGGGGCCCCAAACCTGTAGTCACCACGTAGTTCTCGCCAAGTTGCGAGCTAAACGCGGCATTGGCGTCGGATGCAAAAATGACGTAGTCGTCGTTATCGTCACCGATATCAAGTTTCTGACGCCATTCACGGTTAGCTATAGGTTCGCTAGCGCTGAGCACAACAATCTGGTCGATTCCTTTACGCTTGAAGTCGGACAAGTGTTTAAGGAAACTTGGAACGTGGTCATCAGCACCCTTGGGAGTAGCAACATCGTCAGCACTGGTAATGACTACCTTCTTGTGGGGCAATTCCTTAGTAAAGTCGTACTGGACTGGCTCAGCACCTTCACGTGGGATATAAGTGACACTTCCCATTGGAAATCTGTCATCGGCGTGGAGGGGAGTAATACTTCTAAATCTGTGGTTCAGCATTTGGATTATCTTTGGATAGGATAGATAGATAGGGGAAACAACAATCCTTATGAGATATAGCTTTATTTATACCGTAGTCCGGAGATTGGAACCCGAATACGTACTCCGACCCCACTTTTTTGGACTATAATTGGTGCTCCCGCAACGTGCTGCATCCCCACTTCGGAGTTGATTGTCCTTTGTTAGTGGGTGCAAAATTCCACTTCAAGTATTTTACGTAGGGGGTGAACAATCGTGGCAAGCCAGCAATGAAAGCGTACCATACAATGTCGTACTTTATGCCAAGTTTCTTAAATACACGATTTCTACTATCGGCTGCTTTTACTACGGGAATATTGGGAGTGAGAAGGTAATGGAAGTTTGTACCCGCACCCTCCTTTTTCGGCATGGACTCCGATCCCCGAATTAATACCCCTTAATTTATAGGACTATGTATGCCTAACTAAACTGTGGTGCAACTATACTTACTTTATTGTCTTCTTTCGAGCCGTGTTATGCTGGTATTACGGTATTGAAAAACCTGGTGAATTTTGTAAATTTCAACAAGAAAATACAAAAATTAGAAAAGTTTTTTTTTGACTAAGGCGGACCCTTTAACAATGTAAAGGTTGAGTAGCAAGACCGTATTCTTGATATTCAGGAAAAAATGTTGGTTGCTAAACAATATAGGTGACCCCTCCTACAACTTCCTTCTTAAGAACAATATAACCAGTTCCTGACAATGTTCAAATCTTGTCATTCCATGAAGTTTTCTTAGTAATAGACTGGTTAGTAAATTGGGTCATATCCCAATATCAGAGACAGGTAACATCTGACCAATAAAAACTCCTAATCCATCTTGCTGAATGAGTCAACATAATCTGAAAATAAGTTGTTGCACCTAACAAGTGATACGATGGCCGAGTGGTTAAGGCGAAGGATGCAGGTTCCTTTGGGCTCTGCCCGCGCAGGTTCGAACCCTGCTCGTGTCGATATTTTTTTCAAGTTTTTTCATGCAATAACTGAAGGTTTGTAAGAGTGTAACATTAAGTCGGCATTATTTAACACACGGGTGTGGCAACAATACATAAACCGTGATATTTCAATCATTCTTGGTATCATCTTTTTCAAGCGTGTAATTTTGGCACTGAAAAATCGTATTGGAAAACTGAGACAAAAAGCCGATATTTGCATACACCACGATGGCAAACGAACTCTACGAAGTCCTAGAAGTTGAAGTAACGGCAACTGCAGGAGAGATTAAAAAGGCATATAGAAAGTTGGCATTGCGTTATCACCCCGATAAAGTCAGCGAGGAAGATCGAGAAGATGCTGAACACAAGTTCAAAGAGATTTCCCATGCATACGAAATCTTGATTGACGAAGCCAAGCGTGAAGAATACGATACCTACGGCACTACCGATGGCAGAGGTGGTGTTCCAGGTGACTATGAATTCACTGGAAATCCTTTTGAGCAGTTTTATGGTGCTGGTGGCAATGAATATGGTGGTGAAGATTTCTACAATTTCTTCCTGAACATGAACGGTGGTGCCACCAATGGCCACAAGCCTGGAAAGCCTCGCACGGAAGATGCCGAGATCAATGTCAGCGTCACTTTGGAAGATTTGTTCAAGGGAAAGGTTATCAGAACTACTTCTACAAGAAATATAATATGCACAGTCTGTAAGGGAACAGGAGCTAAGAAGACGGCTGTGATGAAAAAGTGTGGAATTTGTGACGGTGAAGGAACTGTACGGAAGATTCGCCGTGTCGGACCTGGTCTCGTATCGCAAGAATATGTTGATTGCACCACGTGTAACGGAGTTGGTAAGATCTTCAGAACCAAAGACAGATGCAAAAAGTGTACTGGAAAACGAGTAATTGAAGAAACCAAGATTTTGGAATTTGAGATTGCCAAGGGTTCCAAGAGTGGGGAATCGATTGTGTTGAAGAAAGAATCGGATGAATACCCTGGGAAGGAAACTGGTGACGTCAGACTTACTTTTGAATGCAAAGAGCATGCCGTGTTTACAAGAAAGGGAGACGATTTGTACGCCAAATACAAACTTCCCTTAGTTGATGCATTATGTGGGTTTTCTAAGGTCATAGTGAAACATTTGGACGGCAGAGGTATCAAAATATCTACACAACCTGGTCGTGTTATTAGACCTGGTGATCATCTCAAAATAAAGGGAGAGGGGATGCCTGTGAGAAGCTCGGGATCTAGTTGGTTTAGTGGCTCTTCTAAGAGAGGTGATTTGTATATTGCCATCGATATCGAGTTCCCACAAGATAATTGGTACTTGGAACGTAATGATCTTGTTAAGATGAAGAACTTATTACCCAACGATTTACAGAGCAGATACGACAAAAGGAAACAAACCATAGATAGCGATTCCTTACCTGAAGCTAACATCGAAGAATTCACCGACTTTACCGTCGCCAAACCAGATGCCTTACCACATTACAAAGAAGACGAACCTCCACAGCCACAGCCAGAAGAGGATAGTCACTACTATGGTAATGGTGCACAACCAGAGTGCACGCAGCAATAATGCTACTACTACTAATTATAATTAATGTAAATAAATTCAGCATTTGTACATAACTACATCTCTAATCAAGTAAATCGTGTAGCTCTTCGGTGGACAAGCCAAGATCCTTAAGCTCGTGGGTATCTATATCAATCTTTTCATCAAACTTTTCCTCATGGTCTAATTGTATTTCTGACTGTAATTCTGTTTCTATTTCAGGCTCAGGGTATTTGTAATAGTTGTCACCAGTGAGATTTGGTACCTTGTGCGTAAGAAAGCTCAAAGTATCTTCATTCAAGGGCTCAGAGTCGCCTGGAACATAGGATTGTGGTGGTTCACGATCAGGTACATATTCAATCTCATAGTTGTTTCTTCTCAAATCCTGATGGATACGAAACTTTCTAGTTTCTTCCGAGGATGGGAGAACTTCTCTTATTTTCCGTTTGGGGCTGCGTTTGACAGGATCAACGTTATTGATATTAACGTCATGAATCTCGATATTGGAACTATGCAATGCATTAGTTGCTGGTGTTATTGTAGCATTCAAATCAACTAAGCTTTTCGGTTTTGGCAAGTCCAGCTTGGCAAGGTTGTCAGTGACTTTATGTTTCTCAACCAATTCGGCACCTCGGTCGGCATTTATAGAGCTCAAACCCTGCTTCAATGGCGATAGTGTGAGCTTTTCTTTCTTAGTTGAAGGTATTATGACAGTTTCATTCGATGTTTTAGGAATGAATCCGAGGGACGAATTGGCCTTGTTGAGCGTGGGAACTCGTGGTAACAATGCCTTACGTCTCAGTTGTTGCTGTTGTTGTGCCAAACGTACATCTGTTTGTTTGAAGCTGTTAACGTTTAAACTCGTCTGAGATTTAGATAACATAGGCACCGCCTGGTTGGTATCCTTTCCTTCAAATGGGACCCGAGCTCTCCGAACCGGAAGGGCTTGTTTCCCACGTAAGTAACTGGTGTCATTTTCATCATTCTCATTCGATCTTACTACTCGATTCACATTCTCTCCAAGGATATTTTCCTTGCTAGAATGTAAATTCGACATTGCTTGTTATTGTTTTGTTTATATTTGTGGTTCAGAGAAGCTGCGATATAACTTCGAGATTCCTGCACACAATAAAATTATTTATCACGGTGCCAAACTGCCTTTAGTAACGCAGACGCTACTTCTACTAAAGACTGACCTGATAATACCAAGAAACATTTGACATTAATACGCGATGGCAAAGTTTCAGTATGCTAGTATAGAGAGTCCAACTGGGTTCCACCAGAACTCAAACTGGGTTTACTTAGCAGACTGGATTCTTGCCCTCATTGTCAGTTTGGCTTTCGTCTTTTACTTCCATCGACTTGTGGGGATCATTCTAAGCTACATACTCAAGATTATAGTATGGAAGAGGTACAAGGTCCGTATAACTATGGAATCACTCAAGATTTCTCTTTTGGGTGGACGTATATTTGCCAAAAATTTGACAATAATTACTCCAAATCAAACAATCTCGGTGCTACGCCTCAATTTAACTTGGAGATATTGGCTCTTTAAGCAAACAAAACTACCTGAATACTACTTTGACCGGAAACCATCTGGCGAGAAAAATGATGCGAAGAAAGCGAATGAAAGTTTGCCGTCCAGAATCGTTTTATTCATTGATGGGCTCGAGGTGTTTTTATACAACAGAACTTTTGCATATGACAACATATTGGAAATGTTGCTGAAGGATACAGACTCCATAATATCTGGCAAAGAAGATTCTGAATCCAGACTAAGATATCGAAACTCAACATCAACGTCTTCTTTAAAGGAAGAAACTGAATCAGAAGCATCAAACAATTCGCCCAAGAAGAAACATTCATCGCTCCATATATTACTAAAAATATTACCTATAAAAGTCAGAATTAAGAAGGGTGCTTTCGTCATGGGTAACCGCACCACACCTTCTATTCTAGTTGCATCCTATAAATCCGCCGATGGAATAGTTGATATTGCCAAGGCACCTAGCATTTTAGACCATTATCGTTACCTTTACGATTTCACTTTTGATACCTTTCAGGTATGGCTAAAACCAAACATTTCCATAGCCGGACATAAACTCTCTGAAACTCAGAAGCTTCACGGTGGTCACCCCGGTCATAATAATAGTAATAATCATGATCATCCAGATGGACACCTCGGAAACAACGAAGTTAACTTGGCAAAGATCAAGAAATACAAAAAGTGGTATAAATTTCAGCACTCACTCCAAAAATTAGTTAATATCATTCACCGTAATCCAAATTATCAATTGGATGAGGATGATACATATACAGAGTGGCGTGGTTTACGTCGGTATATTGGAAATGATGCTGATGTGGACCGCCTCTTGATCAATAATGACGAGCAGTATGCGAAGTACAGTTTGATTCTTGACTCTGTATATACCCGGTTTGTTTACTACTTTGATATTGCAGGTATGATACCACAGGATGTCACCTCAAAACAGGCCCTCCCCGAGCATGGTATTGAATTTGAATTATCGTTGGCCACGATTCACTACGGCCCATGGGCTGATAGACAGAGAATACCATTACAGTACGTTCTTTTTCCTCCCTTGGCCCGTGATTCGCAACCAACTGAACCCCCAATTCCAGGCACTTTAAGACAATATGCTGGCTTTCAGATCACAACCATAGTGAAGGATGAAGTCATTTTCAGAGTACCCACACGAGAAACCAGCAAGGATAAAGAGATCATGAGACAACACGCCACTAACTATAGTGGTCCATCTACCAAGTTATCTAGACCGTTTGGTTGGCTTGAATTAAAGATAGATGAAGGATCTAGTATTTCATATTTTGCATCCTATATTGCGACCAAAAAGTACGGATACAAGAACAAGCTCACTGCCATGTTTAAGGAACCTGAATTGCGTTCATCTGTCAACCATGACATATTATTCACGGCCGAATCACATAGAATTGACGCTGATGTTGGATTTCCATTGCAATGGAACGGAGAATGTAAATGGTACTTTGATTTTATCAGTACAAATGCCAGTATTTTCTTCCTCAGAGAGCATACCATGTTGTTTTCAGACATATTCACGGACTTTGGATCTGGAATGCCTACACCTTACGAATTCTTCAGACCTTTTGTTTACAGAATAGGTTGGAAATTTTTACAATACAAATTGTTCTTGAACGTCAATGATTCCAATATTATTAACAATCCCCTTGATTTTAATATGAACAAATATCTTTCTTTTCAAGGAGATTCCTTGACGTGTGATCTTATAATTCCATTGAATGGAGAGTTTTCAAAAAAGACGACTATAACTTATGACATTCATACCACTTTTTTTGACTTAATTCTCGATTTACCCCCTTGGCATATGGCACATTCATTTCTAAAGAATAGGAGAGTTGGCAAAAGCCACTCATTTTCGGTTGTGGGGTCTTACACTTTTTTCAGTTCTGTTGAATTGAATACATCCAACTTTGTTGAAATTATCTGCAAAGGCGACTACGTTACTTTGGAGTTTTATGGTTACGTGATCCGGTACTTGTTTGTTATCAGAGAAAACTATCTTGGTGACCACATACATTTTAAAACTTTTGAAGAGTATGCTGCAGGAAATGACCAAGAAAGCTCTGTGTTCAGTACAGACAGAGAAAGCAAAAAGTTTGTCGAGCCACAGTCTGATTACTGGAACATGATAAAGACGGAGAATGATGTTGATGTTCTATTTGAATTTCAAGTTCGTCATGGTTTGCTCCTCTTACCCGGTAACTTGTACGATTCATCATCGCACATTGGACTTTCCTTTGATTATCTTGACGTTGATTTAAGATTTACGAACTACTACATGGATTTGCAGTGTGATATCAGCCCAATATCTGGGTTCTTAGTTGAATGTGCAGAACACCAGACCGTTTATAATATCCCGAAGTATAAGGAAATGTACTTAAAGCAGAGTACGGCAGATGTTCTTATCGAAGAATTATCGATCCATGGTCACAGAATGTTCGGTATTCCACCTGAAGAAATAACTTATTACTGCAAATGGGATATTGAAACCAGCAAAATCGCTATTGATAGCGGGGCAGTATTCCTTCGTTCCCTTATTGCCAGTTTAGATAGTTTTGGCTTTGGGTACAAAGATATTGAAAATGGTCATGGAAAAGGATCTCCTGTGGTGTATGATGCTTTGAATATGTCTTTCAGAAGTGATGAGACCACAATCAAACTCTCACCTAATACATCCAATTCGCCATACTTTTTCATTGACCTTGGATACTTGCTCTTGAATTACAATGATATGGCCAATTTGCGATACTCGACCAAGATGTCGTTAACAATACCCGAAATAACCATAACTATTTATGATGGTTCTGAAGTAGCAAAGGTTTTGGGTTATCTAAGGACGTCTCTTAATGTGACTGACATAACGCAAAAAGCCCACATGCGGGAACATAGAGAGCTTCAACAGTCGCATATACGTACCAATGATGCACCATTTCATAGAAGTCCTTTTCTTCTATATGAGGAGGAACGAGACGAAGTGTACAATGAGGCCTTTGGTTGCCTTTTGACTCCTTTGACTTTACCTACCGTTGACATTCCCATTAATGAGCACAATGAAAATGTTACGTCACAGATGGGTACTTACAGTACTTATTCAACTAGCTCAAGTATGCTTGATGACAAGATTCCTTTGAGTGATTACGATAATGGAGACTTTTGTCCAAGTTATGGTGTTGAACCAAAATTCCAATACAACAATTTAATTCTTGAGTTTGGTGATATTTCACTGTTTGCCACACCAACAGGACTACTTCCCATTGCTATCCTTCTCAATGATTTTAAGGACTTTTCGTTAGAGAAGGTAATGGATTGCTTGCAGGTTAAAGTAATCCGTGAAATCAGACAGGTAATGTTGTCCGTCTTCAAAGTTTCTAACTTTAGAATTGTTTCACCTGACATTGTATTCAAACTTGGTTCGTTTAATGTAACTAATCCAGACGATGTGTTCAATAAATCGCAAGATGTCCCTGTCATCAGCTTGGGTATTGCAGAGCCTTCTTTGGCATTTTCTGTTAAGTTGGAGAAGGAGGCAAATTCAACAGCGACAGATTTAAAAGAGGAATTTACAACAGCATTACACATTCAAGAATTTTTCTGTGCATTGTCAAAACCATCCGATTTTAGTTTGCCATTGAACGTAACAGTTAAAGACATCGAAGGATGGTTAATGAAAACAGCAAGAGGTACCACTTCAACTTCTAATATTGAGGATTTTGAAGTCGAAATTTTGAGTGATCAAGTTAATTGGATTATCAAGCATATTGAATCTCTTCAGGATTCCATCAATCCATTCTTATTAGAGCTTAAGAAAACCAAGTCAATAAGCGAGGCCTATGCTGAACTCGTTTACAAGCTTTCAGTTGCATCGACCATCTATCCAATAGACCATGACCCTACTGTTTTGACGACTTCATCAAGTGCATTACGGTCTATTCATCAGCATGTTCGGTTTTTTGATAGTTGGAAGGTGTTAGCGAGACTTCGTCATATTCTTGAATTTGTTCCCGAAACCTGGAAGGAAGAGCAAAACAAACTATTCAAATCGTTCGATTGGGAACTTCCAACTGATGCTTTCGAGCAAGTTTCAGATATATTTTCCTCTTGGAGAGGTTGGGAAGTCAACGATGAACAAAGAGTCGAATTCTTTAGACTGGTTCTAAACGAATCTGCGCCAGTAATTGAAAAAAGTGTAACAGATGATTTATTTCAATTCTGCTTTTCACAACTCGCGATCAGAGCAACATCACAAGCAAATCAGTATGATTTTATTACGCTTCAGAAATTCACTTTATCTCTTCGTTCCTTTTTTGAACATATGAAGGATTTGACTAGTATCGGATATGGGTGGATGGATCTTGTACACAATATTGATGTGATACTCAACTTAGAGTCCTATAAAAGTAAAGTGTCAACCTTATCGTTAGATCTAGCCAACAATTTATTGTCAGAAATGAAGGCCAAACAAGAAACCACTCTGTCAAATTTTCCGAAAAGACCAAAGAATACTCGATTATCAGTGACAGCGAATATTGGCAATTTTCTGCAACATGTTGCTTTACCATTTTCCATAATGGAGATCCTTTTGAACGATTGTTGCAACAATTTTGAAATGATGAGATATCCAGAATATACTGAAAACACACCGTTTTCTTTCAGTAATACCTTTAGTTTATTCAAATTCTGTATCTGGGGTGACAATAACAAGCTATTAGCCTTGCGCTTGGAGGACAGTTTTATATTGACAACTGCATCCGAAGAAATGAAAATTGGTGAATTTACATTCGGTCTGATTTCGTTCAAGATATGGGATCAGAAACAGAAGTTACTATATTCAGTCAAACAGATCTTGGAGAATGACGTTAAGTATCTCAAAAGTTTGAGTAAGGACACTGAAGTAAGTGAAAACCCCTTGAAAAGAGATTCAAGATCGCCGCTTCAACTGATAGGAGATTTCCGTTTATCGATTAACATTGGTGAACTTGTATGGTTAGCTGAGATTCTTCTACCAATTAATGTGCATGGTACAGTCAATGACACAAGGTTAAAGGTGGAGTCAATTAATTCGGTCATTTCCTCCAATTTGTTGATTCATAAAGTAGATTTTGGTGCCGAATTAGATGCGACCCCGATCATTGAGTTACAGAATTCACAATTGAAGACGAATGTGAAATTCAGTAAATTGAATGGTCGAAACCTTCTTCGAGTATCAAGTAGTGTCGGATATTCCAAGATATTCTTGCTTCAAGTTCTTAAAAGCGCAAATTCTTTCATTATGAAAAGGTCATTATTGATGAATTATATTAAGGAATGGAAGAAGCTAATACCTGAAACTAAGGAAAAGTCTTCTTCGACCCCTACCGGTGACGCCGGGGTGAGTTTTCTTGATGAGATTGATTTTAAAGTTCAATTGACAAACGATTACATTACCCTTGCAACATTCGTTGAGAAAACCAAATACTCCTTTGAAGTTGAAAATACTACTCTTGCTGCTTTTAATGTTGCTAAGATCAATTCGAGTAGTGTACGTGTTCCAATTTTTGGTGAATTGATAATTCCTACAGCCAGGTTGTATGTGCTAGATAGAAGGGTTCCTGTTGGGGTATCGAATGTGTTGGATGTCAATGTTTCTGTTCGTATTCGGAATGACTCAAAGGACAAGAGGTCACTTCAAGTCGAATCTCAATACTTCCGTGTATGTATGAGTCCTTCAATAGTC
This sequence comes from Teunomyces pallodes, assembly GCA_030556435.1. Classification (NCBI taxonomy): domain Eukaryota; kingdom Fungi; phylum Ascomycota; class Pichiomycetes; order Serinales; family Debaryomycetaceae; genus Teunomyces; species Teunomyces pallodes. The sequence goes on from JAKTUA010000002.1 coordinate 1,159,352, forward strand.
ATGAGAGGTGTTAGTCTGTTGGATAGTTTCAGAGAAGTTCTAGTATTACTTCCAACAGGTCTTGAAAAGGAAACAGAATCAACCGGAGAGTCGACTTGGGACAAATTCTCATCAATTCATTTGTTATCTTACAACTTCTGTCTAGGCTGGCTATTTGAAGAATCAAAGAAAGAGTACCCTGGTATCATCCTCGGAGCAGAAAGATTTTTTGCAATTACTGAAAAGGATATCGGTAAGTTGACTTTGTTGGAGGCTTATCTCTCAGTTGCTAATGGATCTCGTTCATCTAACTTTTACAGTACTGCGTCCGAAAAGAATAACTTGAATAGAGCATTCTTGCCGAAGATGCAGTTGGTTTACATGATAGACGAGAAGCCAGAGGGCCCACACATGAAAATCTCCGTCCTTGGAGATGAATTGGATGTTAAATTTTTGTCCAACTCGGTTGTCGTTATTGAGCAGGCAGTAGCATCGGGTGCTAAAATTCAAAAATATTTGAATGATCGTGCTAGCCTGATAGTTGCTAGTCCATCAGAAGAATCAAAGAGTAAAAAGTCGTTACAATCGACCTTCGAATCGATTGATTTTATGGCCACATTTGCGGGTTCAAATGTGTTGTTGTACCGATTACAAGACGATGATTCAAAGTCGCCAGCGTCTTTGAATTTACATGCTCCTGCTGTCAAGATTGCAGCGATGTATAAACATCAAAAGGCAGAGTCAAAGAGACATGTGATAAAAGCGGAGATAGCCACGTCCTCTTCTGATAACATTCTTTATTCTTCATGCGTTCCTGTTATTTTTGATTTTGCAGAAGGTATAAAGAGGATGATGCAACATCCTAACACAGTCAAGAATGAAAAATTGCCTGCTACTCCGGGTGGAAAAGGCGTTGAATTTGAAGACATATTCAACAGCATGGACATTCACTTGGGTATTACGATTGATAAACAAGCCTTAACTCTAAGCTGCGAACCAACTGCAAAAGTTGCAGCAAGTGTTAGACTCGATGGAATTTTTCTCCAACTTAATTCAAGTGAAGGGATTGTACCAAATTTGGTATTATCTGTTCTTTTTGAGTCTATTTCAGCCTCATTGCAGCATGTTTATTCTCGCGAAATCAGTGGATCCATTTCCATAAACGAGTCATTATTAACTTCTTCAGTTGAGTTTGGAGAAGTAGCTAGCATTTTATCCTCGGCATCTATTACTGATATAGATGGCTATGTCAACATAAAGCAATATCAAGATTTGGAACTATTCAAAGATATATGGTTTCCAAAGGAATATGCTGAGATATATGCTTCTGAAGCTGCAAGTGAACAAGGTCCACTGGATGCTAAAACTGAATTGGCATCAAACACCAATATTTCGAATCGGTTTAAGGAGGTTTCTACCACTTATGCACTCCCATGGGTTCTTGCGGTCATTGTTTCAAATATTAAACTTCAGGTTGATTTTGGACAGTCACTTGGGAATTTTGGCTTAAGCATGGATAAAGTGTGGGCTGTTTCAAAGAAGTCGACTGATTGGGCACAAGACTTGAAATTGGGTATTGATGGAATTCACTTAGTAAGTGAAGGAAGATTAGGAGGGACAATTGACATTACTAATATAGTTATGCATTCGGCAATTAGTTGGAAATTGGAATCTGGTGCCATTCTTGATGTTCCTTTAATCTTATTATCAGGTAGACTTGGGAAGTTACATGTCAAAGCCCTCTTTGATTACCACGTCTTTGCAATTGCCAACATTGAAGGTGTATCGATGGATGTTTTCAATCAAAAGAGTGAAGCAGCGATATCAAAGGACCATTTGTACGTAACAGCAAAGTTTGATGCCGCTGAGATTTATATCACTTCGTTGACAGCATCTAACATCTTGGATATTTCCAATACGATCTCAAGAATGATTCAAGAAAACAGGCGTTCATACAGAGAAACACTTCACGACTCATCTAGAGGTCGAGCTGCTTCGAAACCCAAGCTTCCAAAGCTTTCAAGTTATAACATTTTGGAAACTGTAAAGAAGCTTGAGACAAAGTTTGATGTTGTTGCTGGCCGTTTGTTGATTCACGTCTATCCTTCTTCCTTTGATGATTCAAAGGTTTTGGTTATAAAGCTTGACGAATCAAATGCAACATTCCAACAGAGTGAGTACCGTCGTGGTATTTCGAATGATCTTGAGATTCAATTTAACGATTTGAAAGTCTCTTTATCTATGACTGAGTCTGTTCTGGAAGATTTCATTGCGCAGTGTTCGGTCGAAGAGTTTGTGGAATATGCTCATAAAACAAGAGGAGGAGGTATTTTTGTTTTCCCTTCATTTAAGATTTCAATGAGAACATTCCAGAAGTACAACGAAAATATCATTGAGTACTTGTATCAGTCATCCTTTGGAGGAACTGTTGATGTCAGATGGAATCTCGGATCTGTCAATTTCATCAGAGAAATGTACTCCATTCATAGAAGATCTTTAATGGCACGTACAGAGTACAAAAAACAATCGATGGAGAAGATCAAGTTGCGGCAGGATATGTTTGATGCAAAGATTTCCAGGTCGTCTTCAATTGTCCAAGAAAATATGGAAGAGGAAGACCCTACCAAGAAAATCGACCAAGCAATTAATGAAACGTTTTTCAAGGTCTCTGACGAGTCGAAATACCAATATGAGCCATTAGCTCCACCAGTAATCGAAGCACCTCAGTTAAAGGAGTTAGGGAATGCTACTCCACCATTGGAATGGTTTGGCTTACATAGGAACAAGTTCCCCAACGTTACTCATCAAGTCGCAATCGTTTCATTACAGAGGTTGATGCATGAAGTTGAGTTGCAATATTCCAAGATTCTTGGGAAGGCTTAAAATTTATCCTGAGTTAATAAGTAATAAATCTCTAAAGTATTATATTTTAACTATGTACAAGTATTTAATGGGTTAAGTACCATCTGCCCTTTGCCTTACGTCTGGCTAAAAGTTTGCGGCCGTTCTTGGATCTCAATCTTGCCAAGAAACCAAAAGTTCTCTTACGCTTCAAAGTGGAAGGTTGGTAAGTGTTACCTCTGGATTTGAATCTCATCTGGACGAGACCGAAAACTGATTGGAAAGGACTGGTGAAGGATGGTTGAATGCTGGATTGGATTGTTGAAACTGGTGTTTTGGAAATTGGAGGAATTCTGAGAGGATTGGACAACGCAGAAAACTGACGAACCCCACCTAACAAGCCGGTGGCGGTCCTTATGTTACGGGTAACAGCCCACATTATCACAGTATTATTACGTAGGATTGATTAGAGTAAATTGGTTTGATTTTTCACTATGTATTTTCAAACGCGGTCTGTAATTTACTTAAAGTTTATCTGCAGCTAGGTAAAGTTCAGCACTAAAAGAAGACATCTCAAAGATGAAAAATTGATAGTGAGAACCAGAAATATATTAACCGTATCACTGCATCATGTCTGCCTTTAGACCAAAACGGACGATTCCATCGGCCGTCAACACGCCTACTGAAATTCATAATTTGAAAGTAACAGCCATTAGTAACGGTGATGCTGAACAAATCTTGAGTGAATTTATCAGTACCAGTGAAGTCATCGCATCAAGTATTCCTGGTGCCAATATGGAAGAAGAATCTGCTAATGCTACCGGATTATCTAGCAATGCTAATAACAATGCTGTGTTGAGTCAGTTGAAGAGAGTCCAAAGAGACTTAAGAGGCTTACCACCTCTCACAGCTGAACCAACTGAAAGCTCGAACAGTCAATCTCAAAACAAGAGAATCAAGTTTGATGACGATGAAGAAGGCCCTAAGAATAAGAAGATCAAATTCGATGAGGAAAGTGTGCGAGAAGAAGATGAGGCCGAACAAGAAGATGCTGACATAGATATGCAAGACCAAGTAGAAGCCGAAGAAGACGAAGACGAAGAAGAAGAAGAAGAAGAAGAAGAAGAAGAAGAACAAGAAAACGAAGAACAAGCACAAGAAGACAAAGCGGAAAAGGAAGAAGATGAAGAAGATGGGGACGAAGAAAAGATTGAGACCAAGGAGAAGAAGGAGAAGAAGGAAAAGAAGGAAAAGAAAAACAAGAAAGAGAAGAAGGAGAAAAAAGAGAAGAAAGAAAAGAAAGAGAAGAAGCATAAGAAAAGGGACGAATAATGTAATTTCTCCTTGATGTATAATAGTTCAATAGACATAAACCTACTTAGAGATATTTTTCTTTATAAGTTCAGTCCGAAGATGTGTATGGAACGCGCTTTTAAAAAGTTGCGAAGAGTCGTGCGCATTCCAATTCTAGATCTCTCAGATCTATGTTTGTTGATACAAAGATCGTGTTTGGCTATTGGTACACCAAAAGATGGCAGTTAAACGAAAGCGTCCTGTTATGCGAGTTGAATCCAGTGATGTGGATGAAACATTCATTAACAACAGTGACTATACTTTAGCTGACAGCAACCTGGAAAACCCGTTCATATCAAATTCAAGCACCCAAGGATTATTCAAATCAAAAGAGGAGGATGACCCTGAAGATTCCAAGCGCCTGATATCAATTATCGAGGGGAACTCCAGTATAAAACACAGTGAACTCTCAGATGATCCAGAAAGTGAGCAAGATAAAGTCTTTGAATCTGCTGGATCAGAGGATAAGAACCTCGAAACCAAAAGTAACGCGTCCTTGGCGTCAGAATCAGATATCAAAAGTGAGTTTATAGATGCGCCAGTACTATTGGCTCCTCCCAGCTCTTCGTTTGACAATAAGACATTGAGTTACTCTCAGCAACAGTCAGAAATTTTACTACAATCACCAAGTAAAAGACGTGACATACCCTTGCCAGTCAACAAACGTGATGAACCTAGACTTGTTATCAACAAGTTAGTACTTACAAATTTCAAATCATATGCTGGCGAACAAGTGATCGGGCCGTTTAATGCTTCATTTTCCGCGGTCGTTGGTCCAAATGGTAGTGGTAAATCAAATGTTATCGACTCAATGTTGTTTGTGTTTGGTTTTAGAGCTCTGAAAATGAGACAAGGAAAATTATCCGAGTTAATCCATAACTCTGAAGGTGGTGAAAAATACCCCTTTTGTCAAGTTGATATATTCTTTCAACGAGTTCTCGATGATCCAAATGAAGAAAGAAAATCTACTGTTATTCCAGGCTCAGAGCTAGTGATTTCACGTAAAGCATTCAGAAACAACCAATCCCTGTATTTTGTGAATGGAAAAACCAGCAGTTACACCGAAGTTACCCTGTACTTGAAAGACCAAGGCATTGACCTCGATCACAAGAGATTTCTTATCTTGCAAGGTGAGGTTGAATCTATTGCACAAATGAAAGCAAAAGCTGAGAAAGAAAATGACGATGGTCTTCTTGAATACTTGGAAGATATTATTGGGACAACGGAATATAAACAGCTCATCGAGGATAATTTGGGGAAAGTTGACGAATTGAACGAAGTTTGTTTAGAAAAGGAGAGTAGATTTGAATTGGTTGAAAAGGACAAAGATCTGTTGGAAGAAAAGAAAAATGAAGCATTGAAATACCTCGAAGCTGAGAAGAAATTGATATTCAAAAATTCAATTCTGTTTCAATCGAATATCTTAAAAAACACCAAAGTTTTGAATGAAAATCAGAGTGCTCTTCTTGAGTTACAGGAAGAATTAAATAAAGAAAAAGAGAAGAATGAAGAACTAAATTCTGGAATCAAAAAATATTTGGAAGAGCAGGAAGAAGTTAAAACTTCAATAGCCAAACTTAATACCCAAATTGCAGCTATATCTAAAAAGCAAAAGGATGCTAATAAGAGATCAGTCTCGATGGAAGAGATGGTGAAGAATGTTAACAACAAGATCAAGAAAATAATTAAAACCAAGGATCTGCTGGAGCATACACTTGCATCTGCTACCCAAAAGTTGAAGAACAGCAATGAAGCCACTGCCCAATTCCGGCAGGAGATGGATGATTTGACGACTAAACTTGAACAAGAAAAAGAGAAACTCGATGAAATAAGGAAAAACTTAACATCTAAGACTTCTGAGTTTACCAAGCAAATTGAACTTTTACAAAAGAAGTTGAATCCATGGGTCGAAAAACTCAAAGAGAAGGATAATGCCATGCAACTCGTTAATTCAGCCTTGGATATCCTCAGATCTCAGAAGGATAGCATATCTAAGCAGTTAGAGGAATCAAGGCAAAGATTAATCAACATCAAGAAGGAAGGAAAACAAAGAGAATCGGATTTATTTGATTCTGAATCCAAATTGATAAAAATCATTGAGCAAATAAGATTAGGTGAAGATCAGTGCAACAGTGAGAAGCTTGAACTTGAGAAACAAGCACTGAATCTTGCTGCTTTCAGACAGAAAACGCACGACGCAGCAAACTCTCTCTCGAATCATCAAAATAAGAATAAGGTTTTAACGAGCTTGATGAGGTTGGCCAAATCTGGTAGAATAGAAGGATTCTATGGAAGATTAGGTGACTTGGGTGTAATTGATGATATTTATGATGTTGCAATTTCAACTGCATGTCCAGGTTTGGATTCCATGGTTGTCGAAACAGTCGAAACAGCTCAAGCTTGTATTGACTACTTGAGAAAGAATAAATTAGGGTATGCAAATTTTATCTGTTTAAACAAGCTTAGACAGTTTAACTTATCCCCAATTCAGACACCAGGAAACCCAGCAATTATCAAGCGTTTATTTGATCTTATTCGTCCAGTGAACCCCAAATTTGCTCCTGCCTTTTATAGTAAGGTGTATAACACATTGGTAGCACCTGATTTGAAAGAAGCCAAAGCTGTTGCATATGGTGCTAAGCGGTGGAAGGTTGTTACTTTGGATGGGAAAGTTGTGGACACCTCTGGTACTATGTCTGGAGGTGGTAATTTTTTTGCCAAGGGTGGCATGAAATTATCAAATCTGACAGACGCAAATGCCATGGATATTTCCCCTGACGATGTTGAACTTATGAAAGCTGACTTGCTGAAGTTGGAAGCAGCTTATAAAGAATCATCATCCAGTTTCAACGAGAAAGAGTCAATGTTAAAAAAGCTCAAGGATCTCAAACCAGAAACTGAACTTGAGATATCGCGATTGAAGTTGGATATCGAGTCTTTGAGCTCCGAGAAGAAAGAAGTGAGTACTATCTGTCGTAACTTGATAGCTGAAATTGAAAACAACGACAAAAACCTTGATCAGCAGTCCCAAATAACTGAAAAAGAATCCGAGTTAGAGAATTTAGCTTCAGAGAGAGACACCCTTAAATCTGAGATGGCAGACCTCGAAGGTCAAATTAAAACGTTTGAAGATAAGATAATGGATGCTGGAGGAGTTGAATTGCGAGTTCAGAACTCAAAGGTAGACTCCATTAAGCAAATGATGGAGATTATTACCGAGAAAAGTGCCAGTGATAGGATGGCTATACGTAAATGCGAAAATGAGATTCAACGGCATTCCAAGATAATAGATCAATCTACCAAAGAATTGGAAGAGGCCAATGAAAATCTAGAGTCCATTCAAGAGAAGCAGAAGAGTACGAGAGAAGAGTTAACCGAACTTAATGAAGAACTTGAAGAGTTGGACAAGCAGCATAATGAATATGAAAGTACTCTAGAAAAACTTCGAGATGAATTAGAGCAAAAGCAAGAAGAGATTAACAAATTCAAGTCGTTTGAAATTGAATTGGAGAATAAGATGGAGAAGCATAATTCTAGAATAGAACGGTCCAAAAAGCATATTTCTGAAGATCAAGAGCAATTGCAAGCGTTAGTTGTTCGTGATTATACCCCATATGTTTACTGGCTCAGTGAAGAGGAACGTAAGAAATACGACGGAGGATCTATAGACACACTTGATGAAGAAGAGTTAGAATCAGTGAATATGGAAACTATTGATGCCGAAATTGCTGAGCTTGAAGAGTATATGAATAACGTCAAGGTCGATATTGAAGTGTTGAAGGAGTATGGTTCGAAGAGAGACGAATTTGAAACACGTCGTAAGGATTTAAATGATGCTGTGACTGAAAGAGATGAGATCAAGAATTACTGTGAAGAACTAAAACGGAAAAGATTGGACGAGTTCATGGAGGGATTTAACATTATTTCAATGACCTTAAAGGATATGTACCGTATGATTACCATGGGTGGTAATGCTGAATTGGAATTAGTCGACAGTTTGGATCCATTTTCTGAAGGGATCTTATTTAGTGTGATGCCTCCAAAGAAATCATGGAAGAATATTTCAAATTTGTCTGGTGGTGAAAAAACGTTGAGTTCGCTAGCTTTGGTATTTGCATTGCATCAGTATAAACCAACTCCTTTGTATGTCATGGATGAAATCGATGCCGCATTAGATTTCCGAAACGTCTCCATTGTGGCCAACTACATTAAAGAAAGAACTAAGAATGCTCAGTTTATTGTCATTTCGTTGAGAAACAATATGTTTGAATTGGCACAGCAATTAGTGGGTATCTACAAGGTCAACAACAAGACTAAGAGTGTCTCAATTGAGAACCGAAATTATTTAGTCCATGAAAAATAAGAAGTTCTAATGATTAAATATGTGCAACTTGTTCCCTATTGGTTTTCCAGGTTGGCTCTGTAGCAGTAGCAAAGCCAGGTTCGCTTCTCCTCTTCAATAGGAAATGTTGATCAAACCAGTCAATTAAATCGACAAGGCAAGTATTCTCGTTCATTTCTTTAAGCATTTTCCTAGGAATGACTTTATCCAACATCTCTGATAAATGGTGTTGGGTAATTCTGAATGGTAAACCATAGCTTGTAGCAAAGTCCCAGAACAACTCAACTGCAGACCAAGGAGTTTTCTCGAACCCGGCGAAGAGGGCTGGATTACTTAAGGCACCGCGAGCGGACATTACCCCATCAACACCGGTGTAATTCGCAATCTTGTAGGCATCCTCAAGCGAGAAACAATCTCCATTAGCTACAACAGGCACACTAACAGTTTCCTTTATGAGCTTGATGGCCTCAAAGTTTGCTGGAACCGACGAACGAGTATTCTTTGTTCTTCCATGAACCGTGATGAAATCAACCCCGCTAGCTTCAACTTTCTTGACAAAAGCGACAGTTTCATCGAGATTTGGGTGGATTCTGATTTTCGTTTCAACACACACGGAGTCACCGTATTTGTCCTTAACAGCTTTTACCATCAGAGACACTAGGTCAGGCTCGGACATCAAGGCAGCTCCAATTCCTTCTCTCACTTGTTCCTTTATTGGGCAACCACAGTTCAATCCAATTCCATCAACATATGGGTGTATCATATCGACGAATTTTAACAAGTCCTCCACGTTGTTGACACCAACTTGAACTATTACAGATCTGTCCCGGTCATTGGTAGTAAAGTCCGACGTTCTGGCCACAGCATTACGAACAAATTCTCGGGCCAAGATCATCGGCGTATACACGATATCGGCGTTATAATGGCGCACAAGTTCACGAAATGGCAACTTTGAGTATCGCACCATGGGACCAACTATAAAGGCGGGCCTGTCCTGGGTAGACTTGATAGTTTTCAAGATATGTAATGGATTATGATTAGGATCTCTTGGTGTGATGCTCAGCTTTGGTTTGGGCATCGCGAGTTCAAGAGAGCCCATCTTGTCGATTAATTCAGACATTTCTTTATAGCACTTCTATTATATCTATTGGTATTCGGTATTTTGGTGTTCTTTTAACACAGATATAGGTAAATCCTGTAATGAACGTACCTCTTAAGCTATGGGAAATGTCAGTCTGATCTAAGTAAGTATTTAAACTCGTACTTATCTTGAGATGTATATTACACAAAACTGTTAAAGATTACGGGTTTGATATCTGAATTAGGAAAGAAGATACGGGCTCGTCGGTTAACGTATAAGAATTCTTAAATTTTCATATATACAAAGATACCAAGGCTAACCACATATCTCAAGAGAGATTAATCGGCGATAAAAGTACATATATTGATTATTTATGCCTCTGTAGGAAGCAGACCAATTATCACCTGCAGGATATACACAAAATCATGATAAATACACGACGCTAGTGTCAACTTTGTCAGCCAAGGCACATACTCTCCAATCACCATAACCCATTATTTCCATATTATTATAATATAATACAACTATTAAAACCATAAGTTTTAATATTTATTCTTTATACAATCGTTAAAGATGACAACTACTCCTCTTCAGAACTTTCAGAAGAAACATCGTCCTCGGACGATTCCTGCTCGTTACCAAGATCCATGAAGTTGTTACCGCTACCACCTTTATTTTCTTCATCAAATAAGGCCAATTGATTTCTCAAGTGAACCATTTCATCAAGGTTGGAAGTGTTAAGAAACTTCTTTTTCTTCTTCGTCATCTTATCAGAAGCCTTCTTTCCAAACAAGAAGTTATGCAATTTCAACACAGTGCGGTCCTCAAGTTGGTCCATGTCTAATTCAACTTCATCCTCATCGCTAATCTCAACATCATCCTTGATAATCTTGATTAATGATTGAAGCTTCTTGTCAGAAAGATTTGGAACCGTTTCACTCACTTGTTTCTTCATCTCATATGTTACAACAACAGGTGGTGGCTTTGGTGGGCCGCTTTGTGGTCCATTTCTCTTGGTTGTGCTCTTAGTAGACTTTTTAGTCTTTTTCTTCTTTCTTCTTGCTGCTTGTTGATCACGCAATTTCTTGAGAGTTTCCTTCTTCAAGTCATCCAACTCCTTCTTCATTCTGTTAATCTGATTCTCCAAAAACTGGATGGCTGGCACTTCAGCCAACATGGCCTCATTAATTTCAGGTTCATTATCATAGTCATCTTCATATTCACTGGAGTCATAATCAGAGTTTGTTGGAGTTGGTTCTGGAACAGGTTTATTGGCCCATTTCTTGTCAAAAATAGCTTCCAACTTGCGACCCATAGCATTGACATCAGTCCCGTCTGGGTTAAACAAGTAACAGTTCTTGAACACCAAACGAACATCATGTTCAAATTGGTCGCCATTTTCGTATTGGTTGTTAGCCAACTTAGTTTGGATGGTGCCCAAATCCATTGGTTCTTTTACGACTTCATTGTAGTTGGGGATGTTCAAGGCAACAGTATCCACTGGAGCCAAGAAAGGAAAGTTGATGTTGTAATGCTTCTTGGAAACCAACTCTTTGATAGTTTGGTTGCAGTATCTTAATTCAGCAGCAAACTTCTTCTTACGTGGTCTTACATCGTAAGGTAATTCCTTTGATTTTGGAGGGTGGATGGTTCTCTTTGGCCTGTGTGCAGCAACAGATTCACGTTCGGAGGCTTCAGAGTCAACGACTGCTCTACGCTTGGAAGTTGCGGCAGTGACAGTTTGGGAGCTCGGTAAAATCTTGGGAGGGAAGTTGAGCATGTGCTTTTCGAAGTGGGCCTGTATGTTAGCTGCCATCTTAGAAATACTTGAATTCTCACCATTGAACTTCTTACAATTGCTAACCATCAAGTTGAAATCTTCCACAATTTGGTTGGCATCCTCATATGCATTGGCATTAATCTTTCTCTCGATAGTAGATAAATCCATTGGTCTAGGAATATAGTTATAGTAGAATGGGATGTTTAACTTTATCACATCAACAGGGTGAACAAACGGACCAGCATCCTTCAATCTCTTGATGGCTTTTATCGTGTTGAAAGCAAACTTTGCCTGGTGTGGTGGGATTGGGTCAGCCGGTAAGTTGTCCATATCTGGTTCTGGTGGTGGTCTTGGTGCAGGTTCTGTGAATTGTTGTTGAAGCGTTGGAGCGGACTGAGTTTCTTCTGTGGTAGCATCCTCGGTCTTATCATCTTCCGTCTTGGAAGCCTCCGTTTTTTCTGATTCTGGTTCTGGTTCTGGTTCTTTTTCTTCATCGCCCTTAACTCGCTTAGACTCAGACTCTTGAGCGTCATCAAGTTTATGCTTTTCTGGGCTTGGGGAAGGATTCGGAGGTGAAAGTGGTTTCTCAGGTTCCACTCCTTTTAAGGATGCGTGCTTGAGTTGAACTTCTTCTTCCTTTTCAAAGAAGTTTTCCGACGAGGGCGTTTGTACTGGAGTATTTGTATCAATAACTTCAGACATCGTGAAATGGACCTTTGCGTGAAAGATAAGGGTCCTGTGTATAAAATTCTGAGACGCGAGTCAAATAAAAAAAATCAGGAAAAAAATATTCAAAAGAAAGTGCAAAGTCTTCTTTTATATAAAATGAGTAGATGAATAGTAATCTGTAAACCCGCGCAAGCTGTAAAAAAATTGATCAAAACTGTAAATTAAATTCAAGAAAGGACCAATAGCATCGCTTTGTTCAGAAGCTAAACTTTTTTTTTCGCTCCGGTGATTTTTGGGAATTTTCAGTTAATTTATACTGGACGCTGGTTGCGAGAATCCCTTTTCGTTGAGCCTGCACACGACCGTCATCTTCGCCATGACCTACTACACGGTGCTGGTCCATCTAAATACGTATTCACCAGAGATAAAAATTAAATATATAACGGTGTAGTTTTTGGTCTCTCGAACTGAACTCGTCCATGCTGTGCAAACTACCTCCATGGTACCCGTTTAACAAAAATCATCGCTTGGACTTACCTTGCGCCTCCCACTTTAAGTCCACTTCGTGTTAACGGGGGAAAAAAAGTGATGCATTTTTATTGCTGGCCAGTAGAATAGGAGTGGCAAAACATTACCAGCAAAACATCAGGACCTCGACCAAAATTGAAAACTTTTCCTGTTCATGAGACGTGTCCTTTTTTTAAAATTTTTCTATTTTGGTTTTGCCACTGTGTCCGGGTAATCAAAGATATTATAATATATCATGCTTTTTTATTTTTACACATTGTGCAATTTGTTCCATATTGCGTTACTTTGAGTATGTAGATGGTCTAGAACCACTCGCGCGTATCAGGCGTATATCAAGAAACCGATATTCTCAAACTGACTGCAAAATATATTTCGTTGCAAATCTATAACCATAGTAATACAATATTTACAAATGAATTGACAACAAGTCGTTAGACGAGAATCCTTTGTTACAGGAAGGACACCGTCTTAATCTTGCTGCCAATCTCTCTTGGGTACAGCCATGGCAGAATACATGTCCACAAACCGTAATAGCAGTATCCTTCCAGTTCTTTGTACAAACAGAACATTTGGCAATAGACCTTAATGCCTCGAGTTGCTGTTCATCTTCCTGAATGATTGAAGATGTGTTGTTCTCTTTATACTTCTTTAATAAACTCTCAGTGCCCTTCAACGACTTCTCTAATTTATTTATCGTAATCTTGCTCTGAGAAAGTTCATTGTTCAACTGGTTTATTTCATTCACTTTTGCTTCAATAGTCTTTGAATTCTTAGAAATTTCTGCCTGTAAGGATTGTTTAATGCTCTGCAACGACCTAACGGAGTCTTCCAACTTACTATTCTCACGCAATGAATTTTCTTTGATGAGTTTATAATCATTGAGAGATTTAGTCAAGACTTCAATCTTATTCAAGTAGTTCTTTTCCAAATCGTTCAAGTTCTTGATAACTTCTTGAGACTTGGCCACCTGAGCCTTTAAGACCTTACTTTCTGTTTGAAGAGAATCCTTCACTCTCATGGAGGCAAAGTACTTTTGATCTGCTTTAGTTTTTTCGATGGTTAACTTCTTGATCAAGTTTTCCTGATCAATAGCTGAAGATAACTTCTTCATTGATACTTCTCTTGTTTCCTTAAAAGCAATTTCTATCTCTTTGATTTCGTTGCTCAACAAGTTAATCCGTGATATCAATTCTTCGTGACTTAAACCAGCCACATTTTGGAGCTCTTCGTCAAATTGCTTAGAATGGAAAGACTCTATTTGTTGTAACCTATCCTCCAAAACTTTGTTGAGTTTATTCAATTCTTCATTTGTCTTTTCGTTTTCCACCTGAGTCTTTAGTATCGTGTTCTTTGCTAAAAGTTCATCACGAGCTGTTCTAATACGAACTAAATCAGATTCGCTCTTATGCAACTGTTCCTTCAATGACTGATTCTCGTGAACTATTTCTTTCTCGATGAGCTGAGTTATATCATGTTGCTTGAGCTCTAACTCCTTCAAACGAGAACTGTTTGTTTCATTCAACTTGTTCAATTTTGCAACCTGTTCCTGCAAACTTCTGTTGTTCTTTATCACATTGTTATAGTAAACATTATCTTCTAAATCAGACTCTGACAAGTTGTTAATTCTGTTGTCTAATTGAACCACTTCAACTTGAGATTTGTCATACTTTTCTGTTACCTCGTGTAATTGTTTCGTGAGTAGCTCGTTGGCTGATTTTAAAACCTCAATCTCTGAATTGAGTTGGTCTAATTGATCACTATCAACTTTAGCAGACTCTTCAACTTTTACCGCACTGTCATTTGGTTCTGTTTGTGGAGTTGCATCTTTCTCCTCTTCTGTTTCTTTATTCTCCTCCTTGGCACCCATAACACGCTTGAGAGTGGCTGATTCATGTCTATCTTTTTGCTTCACCAACTCTAAAAGCTCGTCCTGCAACTTCTCTACCTGTTCCTCCAACGATTGTTTAATCTTGGTCAATGATTCGCTATTGGACTTGGCCGCAATCAATTCTGAGTTTATCAATTGCAACTTTTCAACTAAATCTTTTGATTCCACTGGTTGTTGGGCCTTGATACTGTCAATTATTGGACTTAAAAGTTTTAAAAGTTGTTGCCGTCTCTTCTCCAAAACGCCCTCCGTATTAGATTCTTGGGTTATTCTTATGAGAAGAGTCTCGGATAGTTCGGAGTCCTTTTCTATACCACTGAAGAGATTGATTATTTGCTCGTACCATGAATCTAACACATTTAACTTGGATTCGTTTAATTCATAATCTTTCTTGTACTGGCGTAAGTCACGCGATAACAAGCTTGCTTTCTTTCTGAAATGGTTCATTTGGCGCCAGATGGCTTCCTTTTGAAAGTATTTCACCTCATCCTGAGTCAAAGGACCTTCTTCCTCCAACTCATGCAAAGGCTTACGTTTCTTCACATCACCTTCCAATGACTCAGAAGGAGACCTCTTCTTATCAATTTCAGACATACTTAGACAATGATCCAGGAATACTTCCTGAAAATAAAGGTCTTAACTCGAGGGGGTAACGTCAAGCGTACTCCAGGTTTATTAAACAGCGCACTTAACCACACGTACGTAACCGGTTGACAAAGGTGAGCTTTCTGCTGATAAGAAAATCACAAAAACCTTATAAAACACAAAACCTTCTAGAATGAAAGTCCGCAAATAACAAGATATGAGGACCTGTAGGTGTGCAATATGTGAAAGAATAGCCAGCTTTTGTTTTTTTCTTTGATTGATACTGAAGGGAGAAAAAATGTTTTTTTACGTCACACGACCTTTACCAGCTCTATTAGATAAGAGACCCATACTTAGTGGGCAAGGGGAATTGTAGTTCTTGTAATTTGTGACAATGTACCACTAAGCAAATGGCCTTTCTTTAATCATAAAGGAAACAAACAGAATCAAAAAGAAACTGTATAATCCATGATGTTCCATTCTTAAGACACTAAATTAATTCGCCCCATAAAAATAGGTCGATTCGATGGGAAACGGGGGGCAAAGTCGAACAAGACACATTTCTATCATTATTATCTCCAAACATGAATGATAACAGAGAAGTAACAAAACATTTCCGGTGAGTGTTTTATCCAATCATGATTGTGTCAGATCTTGCGGAAGTCGATTAATCCGTAGTCTTTTTTTACGGTATTCAATTTTTCCTTTTAGGAACTCAGGGCCATTTTTTTCCCCCTTCTCTGATCAACAAGAGCAAACCAACCGAGACACAAATACTTGAGAAAAGCACGTGAGCAGATCTTCAGGTGCCGTTTATTACTTTTTAAACACCATCAACTATATCAGTTAGCTACTCGTCATTATGAAGGTCGAGTTGGTGTTACTGTTGCTACTTCTAGCACACACTGTTGTGTGTGTCAAGGACTACTTGTTTATGCAATGCAGTGACGCTGGGTTCTGTCATAGAAATAAGCATTACGCTTCTCAGGCCCAACACATCGAACCGCCTTACACAATAGACGGCAATTCACTCCAATTTGCATCTGAAGGTCCGATATTTTCCGGGAATATCATCAAAACTTTACCTTCGACCCAGAAACGCGTGTTGCCGTTTGAAATTTCTGTCATTGAAGGCAATAACCTTCGTGTAAAGGTAGACGAGGAGAGAGAAATTACGCTTGACGACCCTACAGCCAACAAAGTGCTACAACACAAGCGATACAATGAAACATCACAATGGGCATTCAAGTCCCAAGAACTCAAGTACGACCAATCGTCAGAATACACTGTAACCAACACCAGTGTCACTATCAGTTACGGTCCCAATAAGCAATATGCCGCCGAACTCCAGTTTTATCCCATAAAATTGACGATATTGTACAACAATGAACCCCAAGTTGTGGTCAATGATCGTAACTTTCTCAATATTGAGCACTGGCGGTCCAGAAAAGACAACGAAGCTGACCATCTTCATCCATTCGAATCAAACTATGACATGTTTCTGAGCCAATTTAAGGGTTCTGAAGAAGATTCCGTTCCGCTTGGCCCCGAATCGATTGGGTTGGACTTCACATTTCCTAAATTTAACCACCTATATGGAATCCCTGAACATGCTGATAGTCTTGACCTTAAAGATACCACCGGTTCAAACATGCCCTATAGATTGTTTAATGTCGACATCTTTGAGTATGAAACTGATTCAAGAATGCCCATGTATGGCTCGATTCCACTTCTATTAGCAACCAAGCCTGATGTCTCCGTTGGCTTGTTTTGGATTAATAGTGCTGACACCTTTATTGACATTGACAAGTCGGGCTCAGACTCCAAGGCACATTGGATGTCTGAAAATGGGATTATGGACTTTATGATTTTTATTGGTGAAACTCCAGCCGAAATCAACCGTAATTATGGTTCTATAACTGGTAACACGCAGTTGCCGCAGCTCTTCTCGTTGGGATACCACCAGTGTCGCTGGAACTACAATGATGAGCGTGACGTGTTGGAGATCAATTCGTTGATGGACGAACACCAGATTCCTTACGATTCTATCTGGTTGGATATTGAGTATGCGGATTCTAAAAAGTACTTTACTTGGCTGGAGAGTCAATTCCCTGACCCAAAGAGAATGTTGGCTGAATTGGACCGCACTGGGAGAAATTTGATCATTATTGTGGATCCTCATATCAAAACAGGATATGTTGTCAGTGAAGAGTTGACGAAACAACAGCTCACGATCAATAATCCGGTTAACGACACCTACATCGGACACTGTTGGCCAGGTGAGTCTGTGTGGGTCGATTCGATGAATCCAAATGCTCAACCTCTCTGGGATTCTAAATTCCGCTGGGGTGCTGACAATACATTTATGGGAGGTGAATCAACCAACATCCACCTTTGGAACGATATGAACGAACCATCAGTCTTTAATGGACCAGAAACCACATCTCCTCGAGACAACATTCATTATGGTGGTTGGGAACATCGTTCGATTCACAATGTTTTTGGATTAACACTCCACGAAGCTACATTTAATTCATTGTCTAACCGTATGAGTAATACCGATAGACAAAGACCATTTATCTTGACAAGATCTTATTACTCTGGTTCCCAGAGAACGGCTGCAATGTGGACTGGGGATAACATGTCTAAATGGGAATACTTGAAGGCCTCAATCCCTATGGTTTTAACTTCAAATGTTGTTGGAATGCCATTTGCTGGTGCTGATGTTGGTGGTTTCTTTGGAGACCCTTCCAAGGAATTGTTAACCAGATGGTATCAGACTGGTATTTGGTATCCATTCTTCCGTGCCCATGCTCATTTGGATTCGAGAAGAAGAGAACCATGGGTTCCTGGAGAACCATACACTTCAATAATTAGAGATTCACTTTTGTTGAGATATGCATTGTTGCCAGTTTTCTACACTGGCTTCTACGAGTCATCTATTAATGGGCTGCCAATTATCAAGCCAGTATTTTATGAAAGTTTGACAAATTTGGAATCGTATTCTATTGAAGATCAGTTCTTTGTTGGTGACTCAGGTTTATTGGTGAAGCCAATAACTGAGGAGGCAGCCACCGTTGTGGGTATCTATGTCCCTGATACTAAAGTCTATTATGACTACACAAACGGAGTGTTCTCTGGAAGTGTCGTTCACTTCGATATACCACAGACTTATACCAAGAGCGTTGGACTTAGCGATATTCCGATGTTGTTGCAAGGTGGACATATCTTTGCCCGTAAAGATCGTTACCGTCGTTCGTCCAAGTTGATGGCTAACGATCCATTTACCATTGTGGTTGCGTTGGATGCCGAGGGTAATGCTCAAGGAAAGTTGTACGTCGACGATGGCGAATCGTACAAATACGAAGGTGGGCAATTTATTTTAGTTGAATTCGAGGCGACGCTAGACGGCGTCATATCTGCCAACGTTACTGGTTCGGGCCAAGAATTCGAGGTCGGAGTTGATAAGATAATTGTGTTGTCTAACTGGCAAAGGAATGTGAACAATGTGACTGTGGAGCAAGATGACGATACGAGGCAGGTTTCATTCAAGAATGACGGCTTCCAATTGGTTATTGAGAACCCGCAGATCAAGATCAACAGACCGTGGCTGGTTCAGGTTGGAGAAATCACGGACTCTCTGCTGTTCGTGGGACGTGTAGGTAATCTTTTAATGCATATAGTCTGAGGCTCGTAGCGAGTCTCGCAAGCTTTAGCCAGTTTATTGATCTATGACATGACGGGCAATTTATGGTAGACGGAATTATTTTAGACTGGGTTTTAGCCAAGCAGGTGAGATGCGTGAATGTCGAGCACGGGCAGTAGCCAAGCAAAGGGAACTGTTGAAGAATTCTGTCTAATTGTTGTTGTGAGTGTATAGCCGAGATATTTGGAAAATAGTCGATCTGCTCGCTGCAGATTTGGCAGTAGACCGATGGTTCAAGCAATGCTTGTTTAGCTGGAGTTATATCAGATGCTTGGTCCACCAAATCCTCCAAGAAATCAGGAGTGGCTTGGTGGGCGTCGTGATGGTCGCATGCGATATTGAATTTATTTAGGGTCCAAGAATGGTAGATTTCTGGAGTGAAAATGGCTACGCGTAAGGGCAACGGCGCAAATAGTGAAGCATTTAAGAGAAGTCTTAAGTTGCCCAAGTGTTTATGGATTGAGTTTGCAGTGGATTTCCCCGAAGAGATACGGTTTTGGGACGGGATGTGACGACTTTGGTAAGGATGTTGGAACGCGTGCTCGAACTGGAGGGCCGAAACTTTGGAGGGGAAGTTGTAGATGAGCACTGCTACTTTCCAAGGCCGCTTGGCATCCAGTTTTGTTCGATATGCACCGCCGTTTTTGAGGTCGCCGTTGTGTTGACGAAGTCTACGTTGGGGATTTGGGGTCGAACCAATGTAGAACGATTGTGGTTTGGGTTCCGACTGCAAGAGATACACGGTGTACAGGGAAGGAATTACGTGGAGCCGTGGACAATCAACCAGCATTACGCACAAAGAAATGGAGGCGTTTCAGGGGGTATGTTTCACACCAGAAAAAAAAACCTGTTGGTTGGTTGTCAAGTTTGTAAGTTGTTAGTTGTAAGTTGTGCGACCATGCGAGGTATTGTTCCTTGTCCAAGTGATGCGGGATTCTTTCTTTCTTTCTCCGTTACTCGATTCTTTTTTTTTTTTTGTTACTATTATTATTATTCTTTTTTACGCTGCGACCACCGTACGCTTCAAACAATAGAGAATGGTGAGGATATTGTCACTCTCTGTGAAGGCCTTGTTTATGATACATTTAGCTAACCAATGACCACGGGTCCATAACCAGATTTCCATGAAATTTCTGCTCAGCACCGCCGAAACAGCGGTTCCTGCGCCCTGTAAATTCGCACGGTTTCACCTTTCGGTTAAATTTTTAAAAAAAAAAAGAACTAAATTAGATAATTATTAGAAACAAAAAAATTAAGAGGGTACCTGCAAATAACGGTATTCCACTTCTGTGTCTCTGACTGTGATTATCAAAAAGGTACCACCAAGCACATTATCTACTTTTTTCTTTTTTTTTGTTCCTTACATGTCAGGTCGAGATATAAAAATGGAGGCTGTCGTAATGGGGACGGGTGTGACTCTGCCGATATTTGCACCAGGAGTGAGCAGTTCCAACGCTGGTACCGCAACTGGTGCGTCAGCTGCTTCTGCTGCTGCTTCTGCTGCTGCTTCTGCTGCCCCATCCGCCGTGCCTAACACTGCAAGCTCAAATCAGAGCGGTTCCAACGACTTCGTCAAGAAATTATTCCAAATGCTCCAAGAAGACGACTACAAAGATGTGGTTCGCTGGACATTGAACGGTGATAGCTTCGTCGTGCTAAACACCAATGAATTCACCAAAGAAATCCTTCCTCGACACTTTAAACACAGTAACTTTGCCAGTTTTGTCAGACAACTCAACAAATACGACTTCCACAAGGTGAAAATCCCCAACGAAGAAAAGCAAACGTACCCTTACGGTGAAGATGCCTGGGAATTCAAACATCCCGACTTTCGTATGAACGATCGTGATTCCCTCGATAATATAAAACGTAAGGGACCCAGCTCGAAGAAATCTCAAGCAAATGGCATCGATATGATATCAAGTGTCGCAGGATCCAACATATCCCAGCTTCTCAGCACTCAAAATATGTTGCAAGAACAGGTTGACCAGCTACGTTCGGATAACAAGCTTCTCCATCAAGAGATCCTGGTATTGAATACAAAATACAAAACCCTAATCGAAAACATCGTGTCTCTCACCTCGGTGGATGAACGCTCGCATCGCTCGATGGGTATCTTGATCAATTGCTTGATTCAGGCCGGAATCAAACTTCCTCCCCTCGATTTTCCAAACCCGTCGCTTGTTGCCATGCAACAGCCACCGCCACCTCTGGCTACAGGAGTGGTACATAACCCATTGGCTAACGCTACATCTGCGATGACACCAATGCACCAAATAGCACTGATTCCAACTAATGGAACCCAACAACAACCACCACCACCACAACAACAACAGCATCAACAATCACAACAATCACAACAAACTCCACAATTCGTTCAACAAAGACCCACACCTCCATCGAACGATGCACTTGCATCTAAGCCACATTCTCCGTTGGCTTCCTCTGCTGTGTCGCCAGTGCTACCAGGAGCACCAGCCACGTCCAAACTCGGAACTGCTTCCACAATTCCTCAGGTAACAACAACAAATCTTCCCAACCCCAAGTTCCATGTGTTGTTGGTTGAAGATGACAATGTCTGTATCCAATTGTGTCGTAAGTTCTTGGTGAAATATGGATGTCAAGTAACAGTGGCTACAGATGGTCTTAATGCCATTTCCACGGTTGAACATACAAAGTACGATTTGGTACTTATGGATATCGTTATGCCCAACTTAGATGGGGCCACTGCTACATCTGTCATCAGATCGTTTGATACAAGGACTCCTATCATTGCTATGACAGGAAATATTGAAGATAACGACTTGGTGACGTACCTCCAGAACGGAATGTCGGACATTTTGGCTAAGCCGTTCACAAAGGACGATTTGTATTCTATTTTGGCGAAGCATCTTTTGACAGACGATAAAATCGAGACTCCGGCATCGGTACCTCCAATGATGATGCCGAAGACTGAGGTCGAAGATCCCGTTGTCAAGAAGCAACGATTACAATAAAGGTTCATGATATTTTATGCAAACATCTATTTTTATTATCTTCTTCTTTTTCTTCTATTCTTCTATTATTATTACCTTTCTTCCAACGAAAGTTGGTGTAATGCAAGATCAGAGAAAGATGTGCCCCACGGCGCGTCTTTGGAATGATTGTGAGAATAACGTTGCAACAGGAGGCGGTTGAAATGGCACGAATCGAATTCGTACAGGATTTCGGGCTCTTTGAACGCTTTCCTATTCTTTTTCTTCTTGACTGTAATGAAGCCGGCATCATCTCGTGGCGAGGTTGATTTTTCAGCAAGATGGACCATGTGGCTGATTGTGGGGTATTTTTCATGCAACTTGGCCTTGGTGAGTCTGTCTGTGTGGGCTACAATGTCGTTGCTGAGCAAAAGCAAGGGTTTTTCGTCATTTAATATGGCTTCGGTTAGGGTTAGTGGTGCGTGGGGTAGGAAGTACAAGGTTTTGGGGGAATTGTGTTGGTAGTGTTCGTCGACACAGTAATGGAGCTGGTGGAAAAGATCAGAATCTTCATCAGTGAATACTGGATCGTATAGTGAGATATCTTTGGCCTTCACTGACACCAGCAGCGCTATTTCCATCAACATTGCAAGTTGGTACATGGCATTGGTGCTCTCAGACGGGGAGCCGAGAGCTACGCATCGTATATGGGTAATGGAGGCAGCAACATCTTCAATTGTCGTTGCGATTTCTTTATAGAATTCGGACTCACGTATAACTTTCCGGTAATTGTCTAGTCTTTCCATTGAACCAAAAAAAAAAAAATAAAATAAAATAAAATAAAATAAATTGATTATATTGATTCTTATCTACAAGAAATGGAAATGCCTCGCTTATCTTCCTCACTTAATTAAGATGCTGGTTCAATGTTCAACGAGAAACTTTCACTGGTGGAAAAAAAAATTGAGCGTGTTTTAACCAGTGAATAATCGAGATGCTAAGCGCACGCACGCACGCACACACGCAAGCACACAAGAAAAATGTGTAGTTACCCGGTCATTGACTCGCGAACCAGGCCATCGCTAAAATTTTATCAACTCTGGGGTTCCCCCTGTTTATGGAAGGTCTATGTAAAAGGAGTGCCAGCAATACTATCCCGCTACATTTGCCTTAGATACACTCTCCTTTTTCAGACCTAACCGTCAACCCCCTTCGCTTACCAGCCTTCAAGCAGCCGCTTTGTCTATTCCTCCCGCCTCAACCGCCTCCACCGTCTCTAACACCGCCATGCGCAAGTGTAAAGTGTTTGTTGGCTCGTCCCACCCTGAATTGGGTAAATTGGTCTGTGACAGATTAGGCGTTGAACCTGCCCCTTGTACACTCAAGAAGTTTTCCAATGGGGAAACGTCGGTCCAGATTGGTGTTTCCATCCGTGATGAAGACGTCTATATTATCCAATCAGGTTCGCCGCAGATCAATGACCATATCATGGAATTACTCATCCTCATTTCGGCTTGTCGTGGTGGTTCGGCCTCCAAGATCACTGCTGTGATCCCTCAGTTCCCATACTCCAAGCAGTCCAAGATGAAGAAGCACAGAGGTGCCATCACCGCCAGAATGTTGGCCAATCTCTTGATCATGGCTGGTGCCGACCATGTGGTGTCTATGGACTTGCATGCATCCCAGATGCAAGGTTTCTTCACAAAACCAGTTGACAACTTGTTTGGGGCTCCTACATTGGCAAGATGGATCCGTCACAACGTCCCAGACTGGGAAAACGCTGTCGTGGTTTCCAAAAACCCTGGTGGAACCAAACGTGTGACTGCATTGGCTGACTCGTTAAAGATCAACTTTGCCATGATCCACACCGACAGACGTCGTACCCAAGACAATTACTCCAAGAGAAAGGCGTTGAAACACTCGAAGCATGACGATGATGAAGAAGACAATATTGTTTCTGAGATTCAGACCGCCAGAATCGTACAGGGTCACGTTGTGGACGATGACTATCCTACCAAGGAAACCAAGGCTCAACCTGCTGCTGCTGTTATTGCTGACAGTGATGCCCTTGGAGGCAGCTACGATGCTGCCAACAGTGACGATGAAGACGAACCGACCTCGATTAACCAAGAGAAGTTGATCACGTTGGTGGGTGACGTTAAGGACAAGGTTGCCATCATTCTTGATGATATGATTGACAAGCCTTCGTCGTTCATTGCTGCTGCCGAACATTTACGGTTGAACTGCGGTGCTAAAGCCGTCTACGTCGTGGGTACCCACGGGGTTTTCAGTGACTTGTGTTTGGAAACTTTGACTGAAAGTCCAAGCATCGACCGTATTGTTGTCACCAACACGTATCCTATTGGGAAGGAACGTATTGAGAAACATGCCAACAAGTTGACGGTAATTGATGTGTCGCCGATTTTCGCCGAATGCATCAGAAGAGACCACTTTGGTGAGTCTATCTCGGTGTTATTTGACTCCTTGGCTGCTATTGAATAGAATTGAACTCACCAAAAGAGGAGAAAATACATATAACTTTATTGGAAAATCACCTTTTTTATGGGGTGATTTTTGTAGAACCAACGATGCAGCCATCGGGCTGCAGGACATCTTCTCATTTAGAGCTGATGGACTAACGGAGCGTTGGGATAGTGATTTACTTGGAATTGAAGGCTAGGGACACCAGTCCCTAGCTGGATATAAAGAGGTACATTAATTTAAATTCTCTCTAATAATAAACCAAAATGGCTGAAAATAAATTGTAGATGAGATCCCAAAAAAAAAAAATCGACGATGAAAATCGACGATTTTATGTACGCCCAAACTACGCCTCGCCTCGTGGTAAAATGAATAAAAAAAAAAATAGAAAGATTACTTTGCAGTGAATATTTTGTTTCGAAGTTGTTGGAAGTACGTTTTGTTTATTTGGAAGAACTCGACAATGTGATATTCACATTTGGTCTATTTGAATGCTGTAGTTATTAAATAGAACTGATTGTCGCTGCATCGCTTTATCTTTCCCATTCTGGACGGCGCGCGTTATTAATTCGATTTGTTCCATTTTATTTGAAATATTTCTCCGCGCTTCAATTGCTCATCCCACGTTGATCAAGATGTCCGAAAACAGTGACTCAGGCCCGTCGAAACCCGTTCCTGTACCTCAGTTAGACGCTACTTCACATCTTTCGTATCTCCACAACAAGATCGATCAGCCTATGTCCCCGTTGTCGTTGTCTGACCCCCAACCATCCAATCAAAAGAAGTCAGCCTCGCACTTCTTGTCCAGTCAACCATTACCCTCTCCTGCCACTGAAAAGGCAATCGCTTCTATTGCACCTATGCTTGAGACCTTCGCACCCAAAACCTCTGCCGAAGACGCTCTTAATTCAACCACGACTTCCTCCTCCCCCAGTGCTGC
Organism: Teunomyces pallodes; assembly: GCA_030556435.1. Lineage (NCBI taxonomy): Eukaryota > Fungi > Ascomycota > Pichiomycetes > Serinales > Debaryomycetaceae > Teunomyces > Teunomyces pallodes. Next base: position 1,184,479 of record JAKTUA010000002.1, read on the forward strand.
TATTTCCTCCACAGTAACTGCTGCTGCTGCTGGCGTCGCCGATTTCTTGAAGCTCCTGCCCGTCATTGCCTCTAACGAAGACTACTTTGACGAATCCCCCACAAAACTCACTGCTGATAACTTGGTCCTCAACGAACTCAAGTCCAGAAGAAACTCCGTTAGCGCCTCTGCCCTTGCCGGCCTCAACAAAACAATCTCCAACTCGTCCTCCACTTCCAAAAGATCCATGTCCATCTCCAAAGAACCTCACGGGCCAAAATTGCCCAAAATCGGGAAAATTGGTGTATGTGCTATGGACGCCAAAGTCATGTCCAAACCTTGCCGTAAAATCCTCAACCGGTTGATCGAGAATGGCGAATTCGAAACTATTATCTTCGGAGATAAAGTTATATTGGACGAAGCCATTGAAAACTGGCCTACTTGCGACTTCTTGATTAGTTTCTTCTCTACGGGATTCCCACTCGATAAGGCAATTGCTTACGCAAATTACCGTAAACCCTACATCATCAACGATTTAGTGCTCCAGAAAGCACTCTGGGATAGACGGTTGGTTCTCACCATTCTCAACCACGCTCTGGTCCCTACACCGGAAAGACTCGAGATTAGTAGAGACGGTGGTCCACACTTGGATGACTTGCTCAAGGAAAGATTGCTTGCTTGTGGCATGACCGATGAAGATATCGAGAAATTAACCAACCAAAACGAACCAGAATGGGAAATGGTTGACGAAGATACTCTTAAAGTTGGCGACAAGATCATGAAGAAACCATTTGTCGAAAAGCCTGTTGATGGAGAAGACCATAACGTCTACATTTACTACCCAAAGGCCACTGGTGGAGGCGGTAGAAGATTGTTTAGAAAGATTGGTAACAAATCCTCTGAATTTGACCCTGAACTCTCGACTCCTAGAACAGAAGGTTCTTTTATCTACGAGAAATTTATGGATACTGACAACTTTGAGGATGTCAAGGCCTATACTGTTGGCCCTAAATTCTGTCATGCGGAAACCCGTAAGTCTCCCGTTGTTGACGGTATTGTCAGACGTAACACACATGGTAAGGAGATCAGATTCATTACCGAATTGTCCGAGAAGGAAACCATCATGGCCAAGAATGTCAGTGCTATATTTAAACAAACAATTTGTGGGTTTGATTTACTCAGAGTTAACGGATCTTCATATGTGATTGATGTGAACGGATTCTCATTCGTCAAGGATAACAATGATTATTACGATTCGGCTTCTAGTATCTTGAGAAACCTTTTCATTGAAGCCAAGAAGAGCCGTGACGAATTGAAGACAAGAATCCCTCACCTGACCAAGTTTCTCCACAAGAGTCAATTTGAAGAAAAGGAACAGAAATGGGTGTTCAAGGGTATGGTCTCCGTTATCAGACATGCTGATCGTACTCCTAAACAAAAGTTCAAATATTCCTTCAAGTCACCATTATTTATTTCTTTGTTGAAGGGGCACAGGGAAGAGGTTATTATCAGAGCGGTTTCAGACTTGCAAGTTGTTTTGGAAACCGTCAAAATTGCTCAAGAAAAACAATTGGAAGATTTGAAGAAGTTGAAACAGTTGAGAGGCGCTTTGGAGAAGAAAATGAACTTCCCAGGCACCAAGATCCAGTTGAAGCCGGCCTTGAATGCTGAAAATCCTGAAATTGTTGATAAGGTGCAATTAATTTTGAAATGGGGTGGTGAACCTACTCACTCGGCGAAACACCAAGCTACCGACGTTGGTGAACAATTGAGACAAAACATCAAGTTGTTAAACCGTGACGCATTGGAAGATGTCAAAGTATTCACCTCATCAGAAAGAAGAGTCATCGCAAGTGCCCACTTATCCACGTTGGCGTTGTTGGGTCTTGATAAGGAGCACGAAACTTTGCCAGATGATTTCTTGATTGTCAGAAAGGATTTATTGGATGATTCCAATGCTGCAAAGGACTTGATGGACAAGGTCAAGAAAAAGTTGAAACCATTATTGAGACAAGGAGCTGAAGCTCCACCACAATTTACTTGGCCTCCAAAAATGCCTCAGCCATTTGAAGTTATCAAACGGGTTTGTGCATTGATGAACTTCCACAAGCAAATTATGGAATACAACTTTGAGCACAAGAATGTTGACGAATTCCAACTGAACTGGTGTTGTGGAGAAGATCCTAACTTGTTCAAGGAAAGGTGGGATAAGTTGTTCCAAGAATTCCTTAGTGTGGAAAAGACCCACCCTTCAAAGATTTCTGAATTGTATGATACCATGAAGTATGATGCATTGCACAACAGACAATTTTTGGAAAGAGTCTTCTCGTTTGATCCAAACAATGAAGAATTATTGGAGAAATTACGTGGTACTTGTGGTGATACAGTTAACTCTTCTGGTTTGGTAAGCGAATACCCTATCAATGTTTTGGCAATGAATAACTTCAAGATTCCAGACAACGTACTGAGCGGATCTGGTTCAGCTAGCAATCCAAACTCCAATCCATCTTCATGCCACAACTCGAGCAACAATTTATTAAGTATGACGCCATCCAATAGCACTCCGGTTTCAGCTGGATCTTTAGGTTGGGTTCTCAAGGGAGCTACTAATGACTCTAATGGAGAAAAGAAGCCAAGCTCAAAGAGAACCGAAAATCCTTTCGACCATCCTACATTTGCCAGATTGAGAGAATTGTACCGCTTGTCAAAAGTGTTGTTTGATTTTATTTGTCCTCAAGAATATGGGATTAAGGATGAAGAGAAGTTGGATATTGGTTTGTTAACTTCATTGCCCTTAGCAAAGCAAATCTTATCAGACATTCAAGATATGAAACAACATGACACTGCAGCAGTTGTCAACTACTTCACCAAGGAATCGCACATCTACACTTTGCTTAATGTTATCTACGGTTCACAATTACCAATGAAGATTGCTAGAAATGCCTTGCCAGAATTGGACTACTTATCTCAAATCACATTTGAGCTTTATGAAGCAGGTGATCCAACCAGTGCTACTGGAAAGAAACATTCTATCCGGTTGTCTTTGTCTCCAGGTTGTCACACCCAGGACCCATTGGATGTTCAATTAGATGATGACCATTATATTGGCTGTATTCCTCGACTCAGTTTGACTAGACATTTGGATATGGAATTGGTCACTCAACGTTTGAAATCTAGATTTTCTAGAGTTTCTTTACCAAAAAAGTTTACCCCCGTGAATATCTCAAGTCCTTTGACTTCTGGTATCTAAGTTATTTATTTAAGTTATTTTAAATTAAAATTAGTTTATTAAATATCCCTAAATATTATATATATATACTCAACATAGTAGTACCACGTACCATATTGGGTACATATAAATCTAAGCGACTTCTCAAAAAAATGATTATACCCAAAACATAAAAAAGCAAACGAAATCAGCTAGAATACAATTCGTACCACGGAAAATGCAATCTAGCAATCTCAATTAAGATTATTAAGCCTTTTCGTAAGATTCCCAGTTGTCAATAATGGCCTTAATCTTATCGGATTTGGTTAATTCATAGACACTCTCAAAGTATTCCTTGGTAATTTCAAATGGCTTGGCAGTCAAGTTTGGAATGTACTTACCAATCAAGTCATTTGGCTTGACAGATGATTGTGGGATCTTCTTACACAAGAATCTTTGGAATGGCTTAACACCAGACATCAAGTACGAGGAGTGGAATGGAACTGAAATACCCTTCAATGGAATAACAGCAAAACCTCTTTCTAAGTCAATTGGTTGAGGCTTAGCAAGAGACTTCTTAGAAACTTCGGAAATAATTTCCTTCAAGTGCTCTCTAACTTCATCCAAAGACAAGGTGGCTTGCAACTTGACAATATCAATCTTGTTCAACTTGATAACGTTCAAGACGTTAGTCAAAGTATCTAAAGCTCTCAAGTCACCAGCAGCAACGTATTGTTGGTTTTCAACGTTGTAATTGACAATTTCAACTAACCAACCAGTCTTTTGACCAACTTCGTCGACGACAAATCTCAAAGCAGCATCGTCAAAAGTAGCGCTAACTCTGCTTGGGTTGACAGCAACCATACCATAGTTGGATCTTCCTAAGTCATCTCTTGGAACAGCGACTTGCATAGTCATACCTCTGTAGAAGACAACGTCAACCAAGGATTCAATTGGCATGACATTGGCCAAAGAAGACAAAGCAGAATATTCACCTAAAGAGTGACCAGCAAACATAACATCCGAAGGAACTAATCCCTTGGACTTGATGTCTTCGTAAGCAGCCTTTTCCATCAAAGTCAAGGCTGGTTGGGTGAATTGAGTAGCAGACAACAAACCAGTTGGAGAAACAAAAGTGTGAGAAGTGGTGGTGTGGTCAATGTCCTTGAAAATCTTCTCGGACTTGATTTCACCATCTTCACCAATAGTTTCGAACATCATACCAATGTAGTTGTCTCTAATCTTTCTACCCTTGGCACCACCGAAGTGAATAGTCAATTCATTTGGATTGTTTTGAACAATGTCAAGAATAGAGAAACCATAGTTGTCAACAAAGTGACGGTCAGCTCTGTTCCAAACATCACGTGCAACTTCAGAAGTCTTGTACAAATCCATACCCATACCTTGTTCTTGAGATCCTTGACCAGTGAAGACGTACGTAGTGATTGGTTGTTCAATTTCAGCTTCACCAACCAAAACAAGAGCATCGCTTTCAATGTTCTTAGTTTCAACCTTGATGATCTTACGACCATTAATCATACCAACATGTTCCAAGGTAGTTTGCAAAGTGTCGTTAGGCAAGACCATACCAACAAAGTTACACTTGAAAGCTCTGACTCTAGAGGCAACATTATTGGCGGCCCATTCTTCAACCAAAGATCTGATGGAAGCAGAAGAGTACATACCATGAGTGATAGTACCTGGTAACTTCGCGTAAGCAGCAAATACTCTGGAAACGTGGATAGGGTTGTAATCACCAGAAACCTTGGCATAAGGCTCGTTGGTACCTGGGGCCTTCGAAGTCAATTCTTCACCAGAAGAGATTGGAATGACGTTCTCGAACTTGAGAGCTTCTTCAATGGTCTTACCGTTTCTAGCCAAGTAGTCGGTTACTGGGTTACCGTAAGACTTACCGGCTTCGTATTGAACAGTACCAACTTGAACAACTTCCTTAGTTGGCAATTCCAAGAAGACTTGACCGGTGGTTTCAATAGAAGCATAAACTTCGGCTGACTTGAACTTGTAGACAGAAACACATCTGAAAGTCAAAACTTGGTTCAACAAGTCAACGTCCTTTTCTAAATGGAACCATTCCTTAGATCTCAAGATTGCTAAGTCCTTAGCTGACTTGAAAGAAACTTGGTAAGGAGTTTCGGTGACCTTTTGGAAAGTGTTTTCGTAGTCGGAGTATTCACCACGGTACAAGAATTGAGAAGTCACTTCCATGACTGGAGTGTTGTCACTACGGTAGATAGTACCGACAACCTCGACCAATTTACCAGAAGCTTGGTTCAAAACAGCCTTGATTTCGGCCTTGGAGGAAACAACATCACCCTTTTCCAATGGAGTAGCACCTGGAATCATCTTGTAACCGTTAGACAAGTGAACCAACTTCAATAAGTCACCATCGACGGTCTTTGGGAAGATGGCCTTAATGATAGATCTCCAACCAATTACAATGGCAAAATCCATAGGAGCCAAGGTGGTCTTACCTGGTCTGGAAACAAAGGCATCACACTTGTTACCAATGGCGTGAGTGAATTCAGAAATGTCTTGACCAGTAATTGTAAGTTCATTACCAAGAATGACATCTTCAGTATTAATGTTAATATCGTAAGGAACATCAGTACCAAACCATAACTTCCAGTAGAATTCCTTGATTCTGTCGTTTCTGTCATCCATCACTTCCAAAATTGGAGCAAAGCCATCTTCTGGGTTGTAAGTGAATAAGAATGGCAAGGCAACAGGCTTACCGTCAGAAGTTCTGTGTTCGATTAAGGAAACTTGGATAGTGGAGGCACCAACCAATCCAATTTCAACGACTGGCTTGATAGCGCTAGCAACAGATTCAAACACAGTCAATTTCTTCGAAGCACCTTCACCGGTAACCTCAACAGAAATGTTAGCACTTGGCTTCAAGATGTCGTGAAGTGGGTTAGAAACGTGGTTGTAACCTTGCACAATTCTGTTGGTAGAGATCAAAGCTTGCAACCAGTTCAATTGTTCACCGGCCAACAAGTTCAACCATTCAGTTTGTTCAGGAAGCTTAGAGCCAAGCTTGTAGATGGTCTTGTCACCAGTGGTTTCAACCTTGACAGTAGCTGGAACCTCAACCTTGGAAGGAGTAGTGGAACCGAAGTATTCAACAACTGGAATCTTAGATTCATCGCCATCGTATTCATCCTTGATCAACTTAGCAATGTGACCATCGTGAATAGAATCCAAAATAGACTTGATTGGTTCATTAACTTCGTTGGTGAATTGAGCAGCGACTGGACCGTGCAAAATACAAGTTCTTTGCACGTCTTCATCAACCACAGTTTCCAAGTCTTCGGATTGCCAAAGAGAGTCTTTCTTGAAGAAGAATTCAAATCTCTCATCCAAAACTGGAACAAATGGAGCTGGCTTCTGAGTTGGTCTGGAAGCAATCATCAAGAAGTAGTCGCAATCTTCTTCAGAAATCAATTGATCTTGAGCCAAAGCGAAGTTGTCAAAGAACTTATCAGTGAATTCTTGTGGGGCAGATTGCAATTGAGAGTAGTTTTGAAGCAAGGAGACAGTATCAGCCTTCGTGGTGAATCTTTCTTCGACTCTTCTCAAGTAGTCACCATAGAAGTTTCTCAAAGAAACATCAATCCATCTTTCGGACTTCTTAACGTACATCAATTCAATCAATCTGTTGGCAACTTCTTGGTAGGTCATGTCTTGCAAGTCACAGACACCTTGACGGTTCTTGGCAAACCAAGGCTTCTGGGAGTCTTTGTTCAATCTTTCAATGATGTAATCCTTCTTCTTGTTGATAGCCTCGACAATCTTGTTCTTTGGCAAGGTGAAGATAGTGTCATCCAATTCCTTCCAGAGCATCACACCTCTGGTAGCAATTTTGTGGATTGGTTCACCCATTTCGGATCTAACGGAAATGATACCACCAGTTGGCTTGTTGTAGGTTTGTTCCCACTTGTTGTCTGCAACACCAGAACAGCTTGCAATCAACTTCTTGGCTTCCAATGAAGTGTGAGCTTCCTTGGCAGTCATAACTCTGGAACCAAACAAAACACCATCAAATGGCATTGGTGGGTAGTTGAACTTGGAACTCCAAGCACCGGTCAAGTATGGATAAGTGTCTTCGTCGGAACCGAAACCAGAACCAGCGACAAGGATAATGTTGTTGCATCTTCTAATCTTGGAGTACATTTGCAAGATTGGTTGATGGAAATCTTCAAAGGAGTGGTGACCACCACCTCTACCACCAGTCCATTGCAAAACAATTGGGAAAGTTGGATGGGCCTTGGCAATAGTGATAACCTGAGAGATGGATTCAATTGAGCCTGGCTTAAGACCCAAGTGAGTGAGGCCCAAATCTTCAATGTATTCAGTAGCAACTTCAATAGATGGAACACCGGCACCAATGGTCAAAGATTGGATTGGGTAACCTTTTTCTCTCAATTCCTTGATCAATGGAATACCCCATTGCAACATTCTTGGGTTGACATAAATCATGTTAATACCCAAACCGTAACCAGGCTTAACGTTAGAAATAATTTCCTTGATGGTACGTTCCATACCTGCAGCGTCGAAATAACCACCACCGGCTAATTCAATGTGGTAACCAGCATTGATGGAGGCAGCAACAATTTCACCATTAACTGTGGTTGGAGTCATACCTGGAACCATAAGTGGGGCTCTACCCAACAATTGGGAGAACTTGGTGTCAACATAGACCTTACCGTGCTTAGTCTTAACCAACTTAGGCTTGAACTGGTTCAACCAGTTCTGAGACCACTTAATGGATTTGTCTGGGGAAGACTTGAAGATTTCGTGCTTGAATCCGTATTCATCGTCAATGGAAACGTAGTCAACAGTACCAGCAATGATGATTCTAGATCCAGTACCGTCCTTGTTTCTGTGGGTTAAAACACCTAAACCAGAAACGCCACCAGGACCGAAATCAAGAATGTGAGTAGAGTCGAACTTGGTGGCTAATTCCCAGTTAACACGCAATTGAGTGATACATTTGACAACTCTTTCAACGACAGACTTAGAGTCTGAGTAGTTCTGGTAGTTTTCACCATCAAAAGTGTCGTAGGTTGGAACCCCAATGTCCTTAACGGGGAAGTCCAATCCAACGTTCTTGATGTCATCCAAAATCAATTCAGTGGCATCTTCTAATAAGTGAGAGTGGAATGGAGAAAAGATTGGCAAGAAACGGTTAGAGAACTTGAGCTTTCTCTGGGAGTGAGGAATTCTTGATTGGTCCAATCCGTTTGGAGCCTTGTTGTTTCTCAAGGTCAAGTTCAAACCATAAAGTGACTCTGGAGGACCAGAAACAACCAAGTTTCTGGCACCATTGATCAAAGAAATAGCAATGTGCTTTTCTTGAGGCAAGTGCTTGTTGGTTTGGTCAATAAAGTTCTGGACTTGATCGATAGACAAGTCTCTAACAGACAACATAGGGGAAGGTCTACCTTCACCATTGTTAAGAGAGTCTTGCAACATGGTTGGTGGCAAGGTAGTTCTTGGGTAGGTTTGGAGACATCTAGAACCAATGAAGAAGAGCAAGGTCACAGCCTTCAAGGAGCTTTCCAAGAAAGAGTCCCAGCTGTCAGCAGAAGCAATAGCGAGAGCAGTGACAATACCTTGGGAGTGACCAGTGGTACCACCATTCTTCAAGTAGTCTCTAAACTGACCTGGAGTGAGACCCAAAACCTTACAGGTGATGGCGTAGTGACATAATTGAATGACACAAATGACTGGACAAGAAACAGGAACAGACAAAAGGTAATCCTGGTCTGGGGTCTTGTCTGGGTTTTCCAACCAAGATAAGATATCAAAGCCTCGAGTGTAGATTTTGTCGAACGAAGATGATTCCTTCTTGATCAACTCATTCAACTTTTCGGCAATTGGCACAATCAAGTCTTGGTGAATGAGTGGCTTGTACAAGTGGTACAAGTCTCTCAATTCTTCAAAGTAGTCATCAGTGTTACCTTGACCACCGAAGATAGCCGACAATTTAGCGTTGCCTTGTTTAGAGTGGTACAACAAGTTTGATTCTTCTTGTGGGATCAAGGTGTTGGAGTTGTAAAGAGCTGTGTAGTAGTTCTTGATGATGTTTTCTTTGATCTTGGAAGCTGTGGTTGGATATTGGGTATTGTCTTCCGATAAGAGGGAGGTTGCAAACGAGTGGATGTCGATTGGAGTGTTATTTACATTAAGGAATCTGCTCGTGAAATCTTGCAAGGACAACTTCAATGCTTGGTGGAAAAGAGGAGAGGCCTCTGGTTTGGATGGGTTGACAAGGGAAGCAATGTAACCCAAGAATAAACCAAACAATTCTGGTGGGGAAGAAGGTTCGTTGTCGTCAGCAAAGCCTTCAGTTGGTTCCGGCAACGTCTTGGTAAACTGATCTTTAATTTGTGAGTAGGTAAAGAAAAGTTCTTGTGGAACCAAAAAGGTGTATTCTATAGACCCGTGGTTGAGGGAGAACGGGCGGTGAGACGAGGTCGAGGAAGACATAATCTTTAGTTGAAGGGGGGTGACCGTGGGTACGTGGGGATTATTTAAATGCCAACTATAATTAGTCGATAGACAGGTAAAAGATAAGTTGGTGTTGTGGTACTATATCAATCGTGGTACTGGATTAATAATAAGTATAAAGAACCTAAGTTATCAATTGGAGGCGATGGCAGTCAAATATATTAGTGAAAAAAAATTGTTGCAAATAAATCATCCAACAATCGCTGTATTCGTGTTTTGCACATTGGAAACGGTGTTTGGGTCTATTTGTGTGCAGTGCGCAGTCCCAACATTTTTTAGATGTTGGCTACCGGTTAGTTCAGGCGCGTATTTTTCTGTTACCGAAACGTTGAGGGTTTTTTGGCATGTCTGGGCACGCGCGTCGAGAAACATTGGGTACACATCCAACAGAAGACACGCATTTGTTCCTACACATTATCATATTTATTCTCAAGATTATGTTGTTACCTGTATATTATGTTTTTATGGGACCTCAATCTCTACATCCTTACTTTTTTGGTCCGGAAATAGCAGCCATTTGTTTGGGGAACTCTCTTACTATGATCTCACATTTAGTTTCCTTACACAAATCCTTTTTGTTGTAGTAAGGAACCTTGGCCAATAATTCCATGCCACTGGATCTTTCCAACGCTTCAAGTGGAACCTGGTACTTCGTCAAGGGATCGGAGTTGGGGATCACGTCGTTGGGAAGAACAAAAGCTGCAACTCGCACAGCTTCATCGCCCTTCTTTTCCCCGACTATCAACTTGAAAAAGTGTGTGGGAACAGCTATGTTTGGTGGTGATCCAATGACTTCGTAGGTGACACGGTACTTGCCATCTTCACACAATTTCGGTAAGTATAACGGACCCGTCATCACACGCACATCATCATATTTTTGAGTCAATCTCCGAGCAAAGTCCTCCAAGTGTGCCCAGTAGTCACGGTTGAATCCTTCGCCTACTTGTGGAGACATATTGGTTAAGTAAAAAGTCTCGTTCATGGCCAATTGCGAGAACTTAGCATCAGCAGCAGGAGCATTATGGCCTCTGTCATACCCACTTCTGAAGAAGTCTCTCAACCGACTTCTGAACTTCATGGGGATTTGTTCATCTTCTGTAAAAACCGATTTCTTTCTGTCGACCCCTTCAGATCTACTGATCGAATCTTTAGTAATATGCTCCACAACCCAATAAGGATTTCTCTTTGCTCTATCGTAACAACTCACAAATTCACTACGTGACTGCAAGTCATGGATGGGACCAGGAAACCCAAACTTGAAAAAGTCCTGCGGACGAACAAGTGATGGATCAAACACGCCATTGCCGCTGTTTCCTCTGGCTGGAACTGGCAAGTTCTTCACCGGCTGTTCTTCCACAACTACAGCTCCAGATGACTTGCCCCAGAAGTATGAGGCTATGCCTACACTGCCTAATCCCAAAGTATTGACGAGAACCTTTCCGCTCATGGTTTAATGATCAGATGAGCTTTCGTCAAATGATTTTTTTTCGTAGTAGAAAAAGTGCGCCAATTGCAACCCATCCATTATTCACTTTAGTATACTTGTAACCCAATTCAATGAAAGATGGGAAACCACGGAATTTTTCTTAGCTTTTTTGATTCAATGTTTATCCCGAGATTTGAGTTGTGCATAATCATACTCCTTTCCCAAAAAAATATCTTAAATACTATTCCCGAACTATATTTCTGTTGTGCTCAACTTCGGTAATAACATAAATCACCTTATAGCAAAACCCTACAATTTTTGCTTACTAAACTTGTAATACCCGATACATTGCAACTCGATACAACTTCGATATTGATTGTAAATGAGGTTCTGCAAAGCCAAATATTTCTTAGTCGACTTGGGATAACAACTCACAAAAGGAGAAATACCAATTCTTTTTATTTTTCCATAATTTCTACAAAATCTCACAACTCTAGTAAGTCTCCTCAGTATTGTTAGTCAAATAATAGTAAAATCACACTTCTATCACAGACAACACATCTGGTAACATAAACTTCGATTTTATAGGGCTTTATCAAAAAAGACAAGCGTTTTATTTTGACACGAATTTTGATTTTGTACTCCTTCCGAATTTAGTTCCTCCAGCTGCGTTTGATTTAGAATTTTAAGGAAGCTCATACATAAAATAAATATACTATGGAGAATGAACATGAAATATTCAGAAATTTGCTGAAATATCCCTTACTGTTGTCTGGGGAATTTCGTGACGGTAATACGCAAAGGAGTCGCACATGCCTATTATCATCATAGAAAGTTGCCCTTTTCAATATTAATTCAGTGCCTCCAGTACCCCATTGTGTCTAGAAAAATAACAAATGGTAACCAGGAACGTCCTACTGTACCGTATGTGAAGGCAGTTAGCTTCGCATGATGAATAGATAACTAAAATTTACTGTTGCAGGCCGATAAATTCTTTGTTGAAACCGTTAGATCATCACCGTAGACCGTTTACTGGCAGGATCCTCTAAGTAAGTTTATAATCCATACAACTTTAATTACAAAATAATGAAATTGAAAAATGTACCTTAATTAAAAAAGTCACAAGATGGTTCATTGACACTAAGTCGTTGTAATAATCTACTTTCTAAGTAATTTAGGAGTCGTTGCAAGTCGATGTCAAGTTTCAGGCGTACCTGTATCTGAGAACACTTCCCAAAATAGAAGTTTTTTGATACCACATGAGATTTTCGCAGTAACTTACTCTTTACTTATAAGATCACAGAAATCCAATGTGAGGACCTATTAATGACTCCACTTCTCATCAGCTTGCTTATCTTTGTGATCTTTTGCAATATATCGCATAGCTATGTACTTCCCAGGTCTTTTGCAAATTTGAATGGGAAAGATCAATTTTTGAAGTTGGACTTCACCCCGAAGGTTCTGGTTACATCAGAAAACCAAGAGACTATCCCTCACAAAAAAGCTAAATCAAGGATTTTGTTATCAGACTTCTTGGGATCTTCACGAGACCTGGTTACTTTACCGTTTGAATCTCTGTCTACCTTTTATGCAACTACCCTAAAGTTCGGGTCCAACAATCAAGCTATAAATGTCAGCATCGATACTGGAAGTGCAGATCTCTGGGTTGTGTCCAGCACGGGATCATGCGTTCAGAGCAATGACCAAGCTACCGACTATTGTAAAGCTGGGGGTACGTTCAACTCTGGTGTATCAAGCACATTTAATTCATTGAATAATGTATTTCAAATAAAATACTTGGACGGTACCTCCTCACAAGGAAAATACGGGACAGATCAAGTTACAACTGCAGATGGAATCAATTTGAAAAATATCCAATTTGGTTTGGTTTCATCCACTTCTGTGCGGCACGGGGTTCTTGGTTTAGGTCCTCCGTCCCTCGAAGTGACCGACTCTCATTATCCAAATTTTCCGTTTCAATTGAAAAATCAGGGTTACATCAGAAAGGCAGCTTACTCATTATACTTTAATACGATCAACGATTACGGAGGATCAATAATTTTTGGAGGAATAGATGCTGCGAAATACCAGGGAATTCTCACTCCATTGCCGCTCATTCTGTCAGAAAGACTTTCTGTAACGCTTAATAGCATAAAATTAGACAACGGACAGAGTATCACAGTGAATCAAGAAGCACTATTAGACTCTGGTTCTACATACTCAAAATTACCTCAAAACCTAGTTGTTGATATTGCAAACCTGCTTGGAGGAACCCCGCGTGGAAATTATTATATCATCAGTTGTGCATCAGTAGACAACAAGGTTCTTGCATTCCAATTCGCGAAAGGAGTTACTATCACAATTCCGTTTTCCGAACTAGCGACTCCCACATATAATTCTGATGGAACAAAGGCCGATACTTGTATACTATCCATAACACAGTCGGATCGAATTACACTTGGGGACCCATTTTTAAGACACGCGTATACTGTGTTTAATCTTGATGATAATACAATATCGTTAGCTCAGGCTCGATACACCACCTCATCCAGAATTACATCAATTACATAGCCATTTTATTGAAGTACTATTAGTGTAAAAAATTGGGTGATAGGTATACAACGTGATGGTGAATAGTATATATTTTATCCTACCCTAAACGATCTAAAATTCAATTATTTTTAAACAAAAATAAGAAGTTGAGCATTGCATCTTTGTTCAACATATTAAGGTTATGGGTGGTTTCCGAAGTGTACCCGGTAACAGTAGCATGTAAAAGATTCAGTATACGAGTAAAGAAGGACTGTTGCCAACTCAAATGAAAACGAAATTAAAGTTTCGGCTTATTGAACTCTAGCTTAGTTAATATAACTAACCAGACAGGTAAAATCATATCAGAACGTTTTGAATATATACAACTCGAGTTTCATTTCTATTGAATTTACGACAGGAATATAATTAGTACATCTATTATCTAAAGGGAGTGTATTGTGCACAAGTACCCATTCTTTATTGTGCAAGTTTATATTGACTTGAAGTGCTACCTCTATCTAAGGATTCGAAGCAGCACTAGCAAGGTAGAATTATCATCGATTTAAGAGATAAATAACAGGTTACCTGTGGGAGATGTAAACAGACGATCTGTAGTATACAGTATATTACTGTACCTAATTTCAACTCCTACAGCTGAAAAGCGGAATTTCCCAATGTGTAAAATTTTTTAACTTCTTCATGCACTATTCCAAAAATAATTATCTTGTCAAGAGAAAAGAGAATAGTTCTGTTGATTAAAAGAGTCTACTATAATAATCTTACTTGGTCAAGTATTGCCTCGATCAATGACGAGAAAAATTGAAGAATTTTGCTTTTAATGGTATAGCAATTCTTTTCAACCTTGGAAACTGAATGTACGTAACCAAAAATTTCACAAAATATCATAACCTACGGAGACTAGCGGAGTGAACAATAAAATAGCAAGTATTCAATTCTATTTACAAACTCAATAAAGATCCGAGCCGTAAAACAGGCTTTGTGAACGAGTAGTTATCTTAGAATGAAACAGTCAACTGCAACCGAGAAACAATGACTCCATAAAGATACCACGAGTCTACATGATTTCGTGTTTATATAAAGAGGACTATTACTCTCTCGTAAATAGTTAATTAGCATAGTACTACTACAAAATGGTTCTTCTTGGTTTCCTAAAATTAAACGCTATTTTTGCATTGGGGTTCTCCGTATTCTCAAATGGCTTAGTCGTTCCTGATAACTCTCATGGACTTGATACGAGAGAAGCAAATTACTTAAAGTTGGATTTCCAGCTGCGTTTGGAAGATCCTGTTCTTGGGACAAAAAAGAGAGACGGCTCTCTTACATCAGAGTTGACAAATCGGAAGCTTTACTATACCACGACATTATTGTTTGGTTCAAACAAGGACCCAGTATCAGTTGATATCGACACTGGTAGTAATATCTTGTTTGTCCCTACAGCTAACGTCATTTGCAATAATGATATCTGGAAAAATCCAGTTAATTGTACCCAATTCGGGGTCTTTGACACATCCAAGTCTTCAAGTTTCAAGAATCTCACCCAACGATTCTACGAAGTATTTGGTGACTTTTCTGTTGCCCTGGGAACGTGGGTTACAGACCTGGTTCAAATTCCTGGTGGTCCAGAGATTTCTGATATAACCTTTGCTGTTGCAAATGTAACAAGTACCGCTTCTGGTATTCTAGGTCTTGGAACTGTTCCAAACGATACTGACAAAATCTTGTATCCAAATTTCCTTGATGTTTTGAAGAGTAAAGGGGTCATTGCAAATTCGGCCTTCTCTTTGTATTTTGATGGAACGGCCGAAGGTGGTAGTCTCATTTTCGGTGGTATTGATCACGCTAAATATTCTGGCGAATTGGTTACTCTACCAGTTGTTGATGAAGACTTATACATGATCACAGTCGATTCTGTTTTGATTGATGGCAAGACTTACGCAAGCAACATTACTGGAGTTGTAGACTCTGGAACCGCGTATATAAGCTTTCCACAAGATGTCGCCACTCAAATTGCAGCAGTTGCTGGCGGTAAACTTGTCATTAACCAGTATATTATGGACTGCAGTAACATTCCTGACAAGTCACTTACTTTTACATTTAAAGGTGTTGATATCGATATTCCTTTCAGCTCTTTAATTACTCCGCTTTATTATTTTGGAGAGAATACCGATAACCAATGTGGATTTGCAGTTCACCCATCAGGTACAGGTGGTTATAATTTCCTTGGTGCCGCTTTCTTGAAGTATGCTTATGCAGTTTACAACCAGGATAAATGGACAGTATCAATTGCTCGGTCAAAGGACACAACTGATTCCAATATAACACCAATCAGTTGATTTCTTGTTGCAAAATACGATTACTGCGAAACAGAATGAGTTCAAACAAAATCGTAATGCAACATAAAGGGTAGTATATCAATTACCAAACATCTTGAATGGTTTACTTACACTCTTTCAATAAATATCTTTTAAATTTAGCGTTTGGTATTTTTTCAAAAATAATGTACACTATGTCAACAAGGCGAGTATCTCGTAGAGACTGAAAAGGAACGCCTTGAATACAAAATTTCCAAGGGTAATGAAGTGTTTTACAATATTTCACTGCTTTTTCAAGCAACAATATGAGTTAATATCCTTGCTACATTCAAAATTTACAACCCTTTAACTTAAAAATATACATTTTAAAAGGTGACCTTCATTGGAACCTCGTTTATCTAGTCAGATTTCGTTTTGTTTCTTCTTTCTTTCTTCCAGTCAGCAAGAAGCTTGATTACACCTAATGATACAATTGAACCAACTGGCCCCAAGAGAGGCAAAAACACAGCTAACTTGTGTTCACTAGGGAAATATGCTTGTTGCACCATTTCTTTTTCAAAAAATGCCTTGTCAGAATATATCAAAGAATCCGCAGATAATTCCATTGCTGATTTATAATCTTGGCTCGATTGCAAGATAGCTATGGCATTTTCCACGCTTTCGATAGTCTTAACAACGTAATCCTTAGTTAACTCGGGAATGGAGATTTCACTCAATGAATTGGTTAATTTATTCAAGGTTTGGAGGGTCTCCAAGGACTTCTTAATGTTCTTATAGAACATGATTCTCGACAAGGTATCAATTCTGATGGAAGGAGATTTTGGCGAGTTCGACAACCCAATTAACTGGAACAATTGAGACGCAAAAGTTTCCAAGACTGGTTTTAATTCCAGTTGAGTAATCAATGCTCTTGATTCTTTGATAACGGGTAATTCCTTGTTAAAGATAGTCACACCACCCCATTGTGGAACCAAGAACGAATTGGTACTGGAACCTTCAATAAGCACCTTTTCTCCCTCATAATTTGAGTCTGGGAACAACACAAGGAAATTTATAGAAGGATTAATATCTTGTGTGATGAGGTTCCAGTCTCCAAAATTGATCAAGGTGGACAATTCGGACTCTTTAACAACATAAGCCTTTTGTTGATTGTCATACGGAACCTCATTGACCAACTTGGAATAATATTGAATCTGTGTACTCACAGAAAAGTTGGCAAAATGATTAAGCATTGCAAACACTGGATCGAATAGTTTAAGAGCTTGATCGATCTCCCATTCAACGGTTTTTCCACTTTCTACCATCAAGGAATACACAATATTGTACTTCGAGCTATACGGCATGACCAAATCCTTCTTTGAAGATCTTGAAGTATGTTGAAGTAAGTCTGTCATCTGAGCGATCTCTGGTCTAAAGACTTGTTCGAGAAGAATAGTTTTCAAGAACCGGTCAACCAAGGTCTCTGAAAACTCTTCAGTACCGACAAAAACTGAGGTTCCCTTGTTAAATGGAGAAATAGAGTAAGACTCCGACTTGATTTTGGGGTTGTGTTCAAAGGATACCACGTAATCAGATTCGGGGTCGATTTGGTCAGTACGTATTTTCAAGTCGAGGCCCCAGAAACCTTGCAATTCTGGGTGTTTCTGGTAGAGTTCGGTGTCAATACTCTTCTGTATGTTCGGTACCAACGACTTCAGTGCACCAGGGACATCCACATATACGGGGATCTTGAAACGGACTCGTTCCTGTAATGAAGAGGCAAGTGATTCGACCTGGTCGACTGGCAAGTCAGCGCGGTAGATGTCTGTGGTTGCATAGAACAATGGGTACCCCAACAGAACCACATAGACCAAAACAACAAGAACAATCACACGCCGAATATACGAGACGGGAGCGGGTTCTTGGGTACTCATCTTAGAGTTGTTGATAGGAACGGTACGTGTCAAATCGATATTGTTGTACGCGCGCGCAACCCCAAAGAACAAGAAAAAAATGCTATAGCGGTTCGGTTCACATTGCTAGATTGCACCAAATGTTTAAGAAAGATCCACAACCAAAAGCTTCGGCGAACATAAAGTCATCCGAGAGAAGAAAGCTTTTGCTGGAGATCTGTAAAACTTACGGGCTTCCACAGGAAACGCTAACCAAGGAAAGTTTACTTGACTTATTACCAGCCAACACCAAGCAAGCTACTTTCAAGAGCATTCAGGGATATAGCGGCACCATTTTCTTTGATGACAACGAGACTCCAACCTGGTTCAAATCCCGTGATTCTCAAGTTTATCCTTCGTTGTTTACACTCTGGAAATGTCCCTTTGTTTTGCCAGTTATAAAAACCCATCCTCATGTCATCACCATTCTTAGTGGCGGCGCAGACTTGATGCTTCCCGGTACAATTCCTCCATTCGACTCTCGTGCTGTGAAGGGATCCATTGTGGGGGTTGTAGATAGTGCAAACCCAACTGTTATCAAGGCAATTGGGAGATGTAACTTGAATATGACCCAGTTTGATAATGTCATTGGCAGAACCGGGACAGCGGTGGAAATCTTACACTACATCGGAGACGAGTTGTATAGATTGAACAAGTTGGTAGATATTCCTGTTCCCCAAGAACTACTGATTGACTTGCCAATACAAGAAGAAAGCCAACCGGAACCCGAACCCCAACAAGAACCGACTGAACCAGTAAAACCAGCAACGGCCGAAAGAGAATCAAATATTAACATTGATGATGTGGCTGAAGCCGTTTCAACGCTCACACTTGAAGAAATTGATAATTTCTTCACCCGTGCATTAATCCAAACCATAAAGTTAGAAACTCTCGAACTTCCAGTGAAGGCCTCGACATTTATGGGCTACATTTACAAGAATTTGCCTGTGATCGATAGCAGCTATTGCAATGTGAAAAAGACGTCGTGGAAGAAAACTGCTAAATTCCTAAAGGCCATGGAAAAGGAAAAGTACGTTTCCATAAAGGGGAAGGATGACGATATCTTGATTTTGAGCTTGAGCAAGCAGAATCCAACAATAGAGAATTTTGTGCCACACAAGACAATTGGTTCAAAGTCAGCACTGCCTGCCCAGCCAACACTTTCCAAGAAGCATAATGAATTGAATATTACCCATATTTACAAACCAACGAATAAGTCTCGGATGTTCTTTAACAAGGTTGGACAAGATTTTGCCAAATTTTACACTGCAGCCGATCTAAGAGGTCTCTTAGAAAAGTATATCAAAATGCAAGATTTGGTTAACCCGAAAAACCCCAAGAATATCAGAATTGATGACGACTTAAAGGCCATCACCAACCTCGGCCCAGAGTCTACTCCTAGAGATAAGGTATTCAAGACGTTCTTGACAAACTTTTCTCCTCATTATCAGATTATAAAGCCCGGTGAAACTACCGGGGAAATTCATAAGGGAGAACCACCCAAGATTCAAGTTATTACCGAAATGAAGATTGGTCGCAAGATCATTACTCGAGTCTCCAACTTTGAGAATTTCCACATTAAGCCACATTTATTGTCTGATGAACTCAAGGTAAAGTGTTCTGGATCGTCAACGATCGGACAATGTGTTCAGAACCCCAAGATTACAGAAGTCACCGTTCAAGGCCCACACGGTAAGTTAATTCTCGAGTTGCTTAAGTCTAAAGGTGTCCCGATTACCTACATTGAATTTGAGGATAAGGTTAAGAAAAAGAGACGGTAAATATAGAATAAATTTAGTTGTTTCTTACTAAATATATATAATGCAAAATAAGGGGGGATAATATTAAAATGAAAATGTAAGGGTACTTTTTAATCATGAGTTTTCAGCATTGCGTTAGATAACAATTTCAATGATTTTTTGGAATGCTCCGGCTGTGACAAATGCAGATTTGGTTTGCGGGTTCACTTGTAACTCCTGAGCTGGGATCATGCCTGGGTATATATGAGCGTTCTTACATTGACTCACGTTGATGTAGCTCAAAGAAGAGCATCCACTCAAAACGGCATCGATCCCGGCTCTGGTTACTCTGACACAACCCTTAAGGATCAATTTTTCCAAGTTTCTTAAGTGGAGAGAAATCGCCACGAGCGAAGAATCACTCACTGCCGACCCACAGAAAGAAAGATCCAACTCACGAAGCTTGGGGCATCCCATACACAACACTTCAATTGCAATATCTGACAAAGCACAGCAAAAGTTTAAATCAAGGATTTCCAAATTTGGGGCTGCATTGGCAACGGAGATTGCTGATTTGTCTGACAAAAAGGTGCAGTCCTTCAAGGACAATTTTTTCAAGTTTGGGAATGATTGGTAGGTCCAATATTGAAACCCTCTGTCAGTAATAGTAGTACACCTTGTCAAGTCCAAACTCTCCAAACGCTGATTGGCGTGGTTGGCGATATGGAACATGAAGTCATCGGTTAGATGCTTGCAGTAACCGATGTTTAAGATCTTTAAGTTTTTGCATCCAATCTGCTCAATATTGAAATCCAACTCCTGGTTATTAAGTGCTTCCTGTTCAACTTTGCTATTTCTGCTGTTCCAGCCAATCAATCTTTCCAAAACGTTGTCACGAACCTTTCTGCAATTTGACAAGTCGATTTCTTCAAGATGTTGACCAACACTTGGTACAGTCAAGTCCATGATTGCCATGGCACTCACTTCCCAGTTCGACTTCATCTTCAACAGCTTAATCTTGCCGGAAATTCCAATCTCATTCACCATGTAACTGAACCCCTCGTCACTGATATGGAAGCAGTTAGATATGTTGATGTACATTGGTCTGGAGCCGACAAAATCAGTAATCGACACAAGGGCTCTGTCGGTGATAGATGTGTTCCAGGGGGTCAAATCTAAGTTCTTGAACAAGTTCGGAGCAACATGAAGTAACTGACGCCATCTTCTGCTAACAACTCTTAATTTCATCAACTCGGGCAACAGGAGGTATTCAAAAACCTTAAGCAAGAGCCTGTCTGATAAGGGACCATTGTTGCTCAAGACTGATGATCTTCTTCTGCCTCCAGAAACACTAACAAGACGGATTCTCTTGTTGTGTGGTAAGTAGGCAAGCGAAGGTTTGGGTTGTACCGGTGCATTTAATTGGAAGTTCTGGAAATTGTTGAGGGAAGGCACCACTGGATTCAATGGTGGTAAGGTCAAGTTGGTAGCTATTGGTTCGAGGGAGCCACTGTTGATCGTTACAGCGCTCGATCTTCTTTTTCTTGGGTTCAGTTCATCAAGTGATGTGTTTCTGGTGACAATCTTTTGGAGCTCGTTACGCAAGTCGTTCGCTGACACTGAGGTGGTGTCAACGTTGGAGATGGGAGACACTGACCTCGAATGCTTCGCTGAGTAGATCCGAGACGAGTTGTTGAAGTCCCAATTAGAGAAGATTGAGCTTAATTCACTGTGCTTATGTGATTGCGGATGTTGCAATGAAGGCTGGTGCTTAATAGGAAGAACGGTAGAAGGTGAAGGTGACCTGGAGATATTGACTATTTCGGGAGGACAGTATGGTTCGTTGATGAGATAATTGATAGATAACCGTGCCTTGTCGTCTTTTCCTGTGGTAGAGCTATTGAGATCGCTTCTGGCTTTGGCAGTAGCTCTCATGTCGTTAGCGATCGAAGGATACTTCGAGCAGAGACTCTTGAGGTTTTCACTCTTGATAACCATCAATTCGACTGACGAAATTGATCTGATGGAAGCACTTCTTGTTGATGTTTCGTCACCATTCAAGTAAGATAAGAATGCCATCTCTCCAAAGTAGGAACCTGCAGAGATACGACCAAGGACCTGTTCCCTGGCCCCGGTATTGTTCGAGTCCTGAATAATGACTTCGACCTCTCCATTAACAACAAAGTAAATGTCGAAATGTTTGTCTCCCTTAGTCAAAATGTATTCAAATGGAGCAAAAATACGAGGCTCAACACCCAAAGCTAGCTTGTGGATAATATTGGAGGGTAAGTTTTGGAAGATAGGTAAAGATTTGATAAATTGTTGAATTGAAATAGATGCATCCACTTCGTCGGAAATGTTAGAGGGCCCAACTAATTCTGGAGTCGAGTTGTTGTGAGGAGACAAGCTCCGAATGGAAGGAGAAACTGCAGGGGGTACTGATGGACCAGGTAATGGAGATGATTGTGCAGCTAAAGTACTGGATAATGGTGGCAGGTTTAAGCGTGAGATATCTGGAGATTTGTTGTAAAATTTGGGTACGATGGTGGTGATGTCATGGTTGTTTTTCTTGTCTTGCATGGCCAATCTTTCTTGTGCTTCGTCTCTAATTCTTCTCTCCACCAATGGGTAATGCTTGAGTACGGTGTTTAAGGTGTCGCTGGTCAATACACCCACCAAAACTCTAGTTCTGGCAACTACTGTGGCAGTTCTGGGCCGGTTGAACAAGATTCCTATCTCGCCAAAGAAGGAACCGGCAGCAAGCTCGGCATAGATGGACTCTCCGTCGGTGGAGGTGACGCTAACTGTCCCTTTAAGGATCCAGTACATACTCTTGGAAGGGTCTCCTTTCTTAATGATATATTCTTGAGGATGGTATTGCATGAGGGTGAGTTTAGACGCTACTTTTGTGTGGAAGGATTTTGGAGCCATGGTGAACAACGGAAATGTGGCCAAACGAGCAAGGAATGTTGGAGGAATAAGCTTCGAGTCATGGTTAGTATCCAAGTCGTCTTCATCGTTGTTGTAGTTTTCGATGTTATTGTAGTCATCCTTGTCATCTATTTCATCATTATCTGGGGACTGAGGGGATTTTTGTTCTTTTGGTAACAGCGAATTACGTCGTATCGGGGAAATAGGTTTGTTATTGGACAGTAAAGTCTCTGGTGCCTTATCTGGCGCCGATAATGGCGACGGTTGGTTGGGAAGGAAAGTTGTCCTCATTTATGCTGGGGGAGGGGGGTGTGGAAGTCGGGAAATACTTTCAACGGACTTTTCAAATGAAAAGCGTGCGGAGGTAGCAAGAAAGCAAAGGAAGGTGGGACCGAATGGTAGTTAACAACAAATAAGGGTCTGCGGCAAGTGGAAGTGTTTATATATGAATAGTATTGTTTCTAAGAATAGACCTTAAAGAATCACGTCGTCTGTCAAGCTTTTTCTTGAGTTAAAAAATGTTGTTCCTTGAAGATGATGGAAAGCAGAATTCTTTTTTTTTTTCGGTCGGTCCTTCTTTTCTTTTTCTGGTGACCCATGTTTCTTTTTAAAATAATAAGATTGTCTCCGGCAGGCAGTACCTTCATCTACATATATTTCTAGTTAGTGCGTCAGAACGGAACTCGAGCACCGATTGGCTACAAGCTGGAATTGGCCAGGAGATCGTGTCTCAGATCCACAACCTCAATTGCGGAGTAAATTAATTTCTCTGTGAGAAATCAATTTTGCCAAAACCTTGTTTTCCAAGACAACCTTCTAATCAACAATGTCACGCAAATGTCCTGGAACCCTTCTATTTTACGATCACCGACAATTTCTCTGCCAAGCCGCAACTCTGTTTTGATCAGTAAATTATGAAATCGTACCATTATTTCATCTTTTTGCGCGGGATTATACTATATGCACGCCTTCTACTGCAACGTAGATTTTCCATGCAATGCTAACTTAATCTAACCCGGGCCCGGGGGCTAAATCCGCTCATTTAACAATCATAGATAAAATTTGTGGGGGCCATAATAACCGAACTTCGTGCATGACGTACGGCTAAGAGTTTTTTTCTCATTCGGTCGCCTGACAGCCTTGACTTCTTGGGTTGTTTATTTTATACTTTGATACTTCGGTTCGGTGTCTTTGGTGACGTAACGTCGAGTACAGTATTCCAACCTGAATGTTCCTGCACGTTTTCAGTCGTGCGTGGGAGTTCTTTTTTTTTTATGGTTGACGTAGACTTTTCTACGATTTAGGCTACACACACCCTTGTATTCAAACGTTGAGAATCTGACAGAGAAGCTTTTCATAAAAGTTCTTTCAACGGATAATCCTTCAATTTATTACGTTTATATATCAAAGAAGTAGTCGTAGTAGTAGCAGCAGCATTTATTCAGTAATCCTCTTTTTGTTATCTTCGTTTTATGTGCGCTATTCGTTAGTTAATTTGATGTTGTCTTTCTTTTATTTTTAGTTTTTTTAATTAGACGCTGTCGCTAAAAATAAAGAACTTCAAACATTTGTGAGATGGTTTGCCGGGGATTCTAGTTTCTCCCAGCAACATAAAGACGCGGGTCACTTGTCCTGAAAAATAGCGAAACGTGTTCATTTTGTTCTTGATATCAACATCTTTTGTTCTGTTGGAGTTGTTCCTTCTGGACTCAGAACTGTGGCTCATTCTTTACTCGAGGTGAAGATGGACTCAATTGCGTGGTCCAATGTAAGCACTGATTCAATTTCTAGAGCGTCGTATTTTTTGGACGGAATTGATCAACCGGTTGGCTAACCATATTTGTCTATCGCAATACATTTGCTTGATGTTAGGTCAGATACTCCTAACTTAGAGTTTTGTGTGGTCTTTTTAGGGTAAGTTAATTTGCAGCTAAAACGAATTGATTCCTGTAAAAATAAATACTACAGGAAAGTCTTGGACAATTCCCTGGTAATCGACACACAATCTTTGTACTTACTTACAAGCCAGTCAACGTCTCTTCTACAGTAGTTGAAAGGATTGCCGGAAGTGTCACCCACCGTAGTAGTTATGAAACTAAGGATGGGTTATATATATACCTTTCTATTTAGCAGCTTAGTTTCTTGTAGCGTAGAATTTTGGAACATAATAGCTGTACCAGTTTTTAATACCATAATTGTTAACCAGTGGCTGATTATTGGCCATTTTCTATGAAATCTGCTGACCGACCTGAAAGAACCACTGGCAGATATTTGCATCCTATCACGTGAGTGGTCAATTGGTATGTATTATATAAGATGTTTGTTAATCTTCGGGTCTAACAAAAGAAACAGCCTGCGTACAGTTGTTGGGCATGTACAGGAAAGTACACTCGAAAGTGAAAAATTTCATCATCGTTCAGTACAGTCTACGACCCTATACAAAATGTTACGGCCAACATCAGCGGTTGGGCCGGCCATGTTAAGGCCAGCTAGAATCTTATCCATACGTAGTTTTGGATCAAGTGCAATTCTTGCCAAAGATGCCCAGAAGGACGCCAAAAAAAGGCTCAAGAGAGAGCAGAAAGTCAAGCAGAAGAACAAGCAGGCCCCAGAGTTGCACCCGTTATACATGGACGTTCCATTGGCCATGCGTTACTTACGTGCTGCTGAAGTCGGACAACCTGCAAAAAAGACTACTGTGTCGATATTGATGACCGTTATTCCAGACAGAGGCTCCAAGCCATTGCAAGGTTCAGTGTACTTGCCTAAGCCAATTAAGGAGAGTAACGTGATGGTTTTCAGTTTGGATGAAGCCACCGTGCAACAAGCCAAGGAACAGGGAGCTGTGTACGCTGGTGGGTTGGAGTTAATTGAAGAAATCAAGAATGGATCGGTGAAACTCGACCTGTTGACTCATGCATTTGCTACGCCCGATATCGTCAAAGAACTCAAGGCCATTGCCAGACAAGTTGGTCCAAAGGGTTTGATGCCTTCTGCCAAGAAGGGTACTGTTTCTGAAGATATTGCTGAGTTGATGCGTAAATCTGTGGGTGCATTACCATTTAAACAAAAGGACCAACACTTGTCGATCCCCATTGGGAGATGCGACTTTAGCGACAAAGAAATCATCGATAACTTGAAGGCGGCTTCGGAAGCCATCTACGCATCGCAGCCACCAGGAACCAGAAAGCCTAACCTTTTAGGCCAAACATGCTTGAGTTCCACCATTGGGCCATCGATTGTGATCAACTTCAAAAACGCTGCCTAAAGCAAAAACTCCTCTAGCATCCCTTGTATATATAATAAATACGATTCGTTTAATGCGCGCCTAAATTTTATTTTGAATTGCAAAAATTAAAGAGAAAATAGATCAATCGTTATCGTCTGTTGATGCTTTCTGTGGTTTCATCGTCCAAATTCGTCGGGTTCACCGACGGACAGATCTTAAGTTGGTGTCCCCAGCTTAATCTTCTTACGATTTCCATGAATAAAATGTCGCTTTGGGTTTACCGACTCAATGGCGAACGTATCTACTCGGTCAACAATAAGTCGCCCATCACCTCAATAGCATTTATGAGCGACGGTTCTCATTTCTGTCTTGCTGGTATAGATGGCTTGATCAAGATTTACGACTCTAACAATGGCCGTTTACTTCGAGTTTTGGACAAGACATTCGATAACGTACTGCTCATGCACTGGAGCCTCAATTCCCATGATTACGGCCAGTTCAACAAGCTTTACCTGTTGGATATCTTGAACAGCTTGCCAACAATTAGCAAT
Organism: Teunomyces pallodes; assembly: GCA_030556435.1. Taxonomy (NCBI): domain Eukaryota; kingdom Fungi; phylum Ascomycota; class Pichiomycetes; order Serinales; family Debaryomycetaceae; genus Teunomyces; species Teunomyces pallodes. Next base: position 1,210,872 of record JAKTUA010000002.1, read on the forward strand.
GAGGCTGATCTGCTGATTGACGAAGTCACAAACACCGATCGCCTCAATTTTCTTACCGTCATCGATGCTAAAACGCTCTCGTTCAACTTCAACAATTGGCTCACCATCAACGATATTGCATTCCCCACCGATTACTCCATGGTGGGGTACCTCGATAACAACGACCTCTTCAACCAATTCTTTGTGGTCCACACCTCAGATTCCGCTCAGTACAAACTTATTCAACTCAATCACACCTTGCATAACCACGAAAAGCACTTGATAGACATAGTGTTGAAAATATGCAAATTATCAGCCTTATTTGACCATTTGGAGGGCAACCTCATACGATTGCAACAGGAAATAAGTCCTTTCTACCAATTGTACGATCGCTACTTGTCGAATCTCAAGGACTCACTCCCTCAAGATACAAGCATCACTAGTTTTCTCTACGATTTTCTCCTAACCAATCTTCTCACAGAGGATTTGAAGGATTATTGGCTCAATCAGTTCGGTGAAAGGGGCTTCAAGCGCTTAAAACAACAGGGAAATACCATCTACGATTTATCAAGAGAAGTCATATTTACTCAAGCAATTGCATCATTAGAGCGTATTATGATTATCCTCAACGATCTCATGGGTGTAAGTACATGGCTCAAAGATTCACAAAGTTTGCATCAATTTGGTCTACTGACCAGCATTCTCACCGAACTAGTAGACAAGACCAAACAGTACCTTAAGCTATTGTTCAAATTTATTTGGGACGTCAACCAGGAACAGAAATTGTTCAACAGTTTTCTATATTGGATTAAACACGAAGTTATTGACAAACTCGCTAAAGAAGACGATATCCAGTCATTTTTAAGTCAAGGATCGCCAAATCTCAACCAAGCCGAGATAATGAACTACATAAATGGCCCATTGTTCCAAAGCAAAATATGGAATTATTTATGCTTCGATACTGTGGGTAACGATATTCTTGTACAACTGGAATGTCCACATGATATCATCAATAGTTTTAATGACTTGAAGCATGATTTCACGACAAACTTAGAGCAATCTTTCAAAGATTACGTCAAATCAATCTTTGTGTTTAAGGAAACATGCCAGCTAGAATTTGGCAGTGAAGTAAATAATGTGAAGGTTAAAAGCTTGGATGATAATTCAGGAATCATCACCAGCTACAGCGAGAGCACAAAGGAACTAACGGTGATGCAGTTTAGCACTGATTCGCCTGAAATTGTGGGATCACGACGCCTAGAGTTGCCGTATGAATTGATTGAATACGACTTTAAAGATAATCGACACATTGTCGTGGTAGTTAATGAAGGAGGTCAGTATCAAGTACAGGTACTTGATTTGATGGCAATTTTGCAAGCACAGGCTGAATACCTGACGGTGGTGCGAGATACCTTAAGTCATGGCGACCTCAAACTTGCGCAGCCCAAAAAACTAGCTTTAAGTGATCCACACGGGTGTTTATTTGACAACAACCGTCAAAACTATGTGGTATTTAGCTTGTAAATGGTTGCATCAAGCATGGAATTTTCATTTTCAAAGAAATTTTGCATAGGGCTCATCATAAAAGCACCCGATACATCATCACGGTAAAACTGTTTCATAGCGTAGGAACGGAATAATTTTCGGATATTGTTATCGGAAGGCACGAGTTGTTTCTGTCGGAGATGTTGTCTGACCTTTGGGCTGAGAGTGGTTCGTTCTTTTGCGTGTTTTCTTGTCATGTATCTGAAGAAGTGAGGGTTTATTGTGAGAGGTGAGGAAGTAGTTGGTTTGTGAATCGCGAACTCAATTACCGATTGAAGATCGTCTAGACGTACTGGAACTAGATCTGTCAATAGGTTTTTTATGGCGGCAACCTTTTCTCTAAGGAGACGGTCACGGGATGCTGGATTTAAGGGTAATGCAAGGCGGTTTGTGGGGTACGTTACTTCGAGAAAGGGGACTTTTGTTCGTGTAAGTTTGGCTTGGTTAGCGTAAATAAAGGCATGTAACTCGGTAACTTTGGCCATTATTCGAGGTAAGGATTCGTTAGGCTGAGAATGGGTAGTGATTAGTTTGAACGGTTCGAGGGGAGGGATTTTGTTTTGCAAACCAAAGTAGGAAATCATCAGAATATCTTCGTTGCGTTCTTCTTCGAGTTTCTTGGTGTAGCTTGCGATGAGGACTGGATCCTTGGTAATTTCGTGGATCAAGTGGACTTGAGGCCAGTACTTTTTGAGCTGGGAGTGACTGAGCTTGTTAAATTCATTCATCCATGGTTGTGGTTGCTTGTATAGCCAGTCTAGGACGGTGTGGATCTTATCATACTGTTCGTGAAGCACGATTTTGTCCAAGATAGTCAAGTGTGCGTTGAACAGTTTAGAATTGAGCCGTGGTTCTGTCCTAAATTTATCTTTGGTAATCGACACAAGTTTGTTAATATGACTTTGACTCATTGGAAGACACCGAAACCGTCGCACAAGCCGTCGATATGCCTGTGATGCAGAAACCATGGTCGTGATGGAAAAACCCTTGAACCCCAAAAAAATGGAAAAATGGAAAAATGTAAAGTAGAAAGCGCGACACGAATCAATCAGAAAACCAAACCTTCAACTGAACATGGCGTTGGCAGAAACGGTACTCCGTAAGATCCACAAGCTTGGACTTATTCCTAAAGCCATCAAGCTTTTGCCGGTGGTATCCTTCATGTTGGCTGTGGCAAGCGTTGCATGGCTTTTGGTGCTTCCGCTCGACGGCCAGTACAGAAACACGTACATCTCAGAGAACGCGCTCATGCCGTCGCAAGTGATGTCGTATTTCCGTGAAAGCGAGTGGAACATTGTCCGTGCTTACCGAGAAGAAGTCCATAACATGAAGGACGAACCCATTGACGTCCAAACACGCCAGATCGACGAATGGATGGCAGGATTCGGCTGGTTGAACGCTTACCATACCAACGGGGTCACCAACAACACATTATACTCGATCATGCATGCACCACGTGGTGACGATACCGAAGCAATGGTGTTAGCTGTCCCTTGGATCACCTCTGACAAGCAATACAATGAAGGAGGATTGGCGATTGCCACGGCTCTTGCACGTTACTTTGCCCGGGCACTGATTTGGTCCAAAAATATCATCTTTGTGTTCCCAGAAGATGGCCATTTTGCCTTGAGATCGTGGGTAGAAGCCTACCATACCACATTGGAGAATACAGCAGGATCTATCGACGCAGCCATTGTGATTGAATACGCCGACAACGGCGACTATTTCGACTACTACGAGATGTTTTATGAAGGCTTAAACGGCCAGTTGCCCAACTTGGACTTGCTCAATACCGCTAACTTGATTGCCAGCCACGAAGGGATCGGAAGTTCTATCCAGGGAACGCCAGGCGACCAGCTTAAAGTTGAATCTTACTATAACCGTTTGAGAACGTTGGTTAGAGGAATTATAAATTTGACAGTCTCAGGATTGAAGCGTAACACGCCGGGATGTGAAGCCTTTTCGGGCTGGCAGATACAGGCATTCACCATCCGAGCTGTAGGACTGACTGGTCCATCTGATGTGACCCAGTTTGGACGTATTATCGACTCGACATTCCGTTCTGTTAACAACTTGCTCGAAAAGTTCCACCAGTCCTTTTTCTTTTACTTGATGTTGTCCCCTAATCATTTTGTTTCGATTGGAACATACCTTCCTGCAGCAGTCCTCATCTCTCTCCTGTTTGCTACGAGTGCTTTGGGAACTTTACTAAACAGTGGGGTCGAATCGAACGACTTTTATGCTAATCTCGCCAAGTTGCTCGGTATATTTACTGCGATCGAATCAGGATCAGTTGCTCTTTCACAGGCTTTACCTTATTTGGTGAGAAAGTCGGCAGAAAAGGATGAGACAGTGTTGGTTATCTTGTACAGCTTTATGAGTGTGGCCGTGGCAATTGCGGCATTGCCAGCATTCAAGCTCAAGAAAGCAAGAGCCAACAAGACGCTTGCTTATAGTCTTGTGGCTATGGCACTTTTCTTTGTGGCGATGTTGATCGTGACGCTTTTGATTGTCAACTTCTCGCTTGCGTTATTGATTGGGTTATTATCGTTGCCATTGACTTTTGTGCAGCCATTGTTGAGTCGTGTCAATCTCAGACTCGCTCAGCAGGAAGACGAGAAGCATGTGGGTAAGAACGATCCTCTCTCGCTGGTGGTACAGTACGTACACCGCAATAAGCCTACATTACAGATCATGTTGTGCTTGTTGGTATCCAATCCATTTTTCATCTTGTTCTTGGTTGGTAACTATTTCGATGCCGAAAAAGAGTCTATCCTGTTGATGACGGGCTTGTTGACTTCCTGGGATGAGCTCCAGTGCTGGACCTGGTTTATCGTGATCTTGGGTTGGTTCCCAGCATGGCTCAGTGTTGGTTTGGCTGTTGGTTTTGGCGATTTTCTCGACTACGAACAAGCACTCAAGCAAAAACTTAACTAAAAAAATAGAATCGTATAGAAAAACTACGCTAATACCTTAAGAGAATATATCATTTTCTAGAAAGATACATATTTCTAGCAACTTTCGAGAACCATTGGGTTCGAGCTTTAAGGCGTCGCAGAGGAGTATTTACCATGGGTTGTCTGCAGTCCTTGACGCGACGTAACATGTAAACATGTCGCATTTTTTTACGGGTTGGCTGCGCTTAGACGTGGTTGGAAAACCAAAACAGCCCAAAACTTAACAACACATTCCAAGGCATGTCGGGATACACGTATTCAGGCGAGCATAACGCTTCGTCAGCAGTGTTGCGTAAACGCAAGACTTTGAAGAAAAGTATCAATTTTTCAGTCATGATCATTGGCGAATCAGGAAGCGGCAGGTCGACGTTAATAAATACCCTTTGCGGCGGGAACTCGATCGTTCCCACATCGCTGACCGTCAACCAGGATCCATTCAGCAAGAAATTGACATTACGTCATGAGAACGTGGAATTGGAGGACAACGAAGGCCACAAGATTTCGTTAAACATTATCGATACTCCTAACTTTGCCAACTCGATTAACTGCGACGAAGATTTCAAGATCGTCGTTGATTTTATAAGACACCAGTACGATGAGGTGTTGCTAGAGGAACTGCGGGTCAAACGTAACCCACGGTTCAAGGACGGTAGAATCCACGTCTTGATTTACATGATCAACGCTACTGGACACGGTTTGCTGGAAATCGACGTCAAGTTTATGTTGCACGTCAACAACTTGGTCAATCTTATCCCAGTGATCGCCAAGGCAGACACCTTAACTCCAGCCGAGCTTGCTCTTAACAAGCAATTGATTCTCGAGGATTTGAACAACTACAATATCAACCACTACAAATTTAACGAATACGAATACGAACTGGACTATATCGACGACGAGATCGTTGAATACAACAAGTACTTGAACTCGTTGGTTCCCTTTGCCGTTATCGGTGCCAATGAATACCAGGAAAATCCAAACGAGGACGAAGACTTGTTGAAATTAAGAATACTCAATCCTGTGAATACCAAACCGATAAACATCGAAAACCCCGATATCAACGACTTCACTATTCTCAAGAACGTCTTGTTGATCACTCACTTGAACGAGTTCAAGGAATTGACCCATGATGTCATCTACGAAAACTATAGAACCGAAGCATTGTCCGGCAAACAGTTCCAGTATGCGCACGACAAGGAAGGTCAAGAGGAAACAACTCCCGAGAAGGACGAGCTGAGCTACTTGGTCAAGGAAGAACAGATCAAACTTGAAGAAGAAAGATTGAGAAAGTTCGAAGAAAGAGTCCATCAAGATTTGATCAACAAGAGAAAGGAGCTCTTAGAAAGAGAAAATGAGTTGAAGGAAATCGAAAACAGATTGTTGGCCGAAGGTTTAAAGTTTAACGAAGACGGTGATGTTGTCAAGATCGATGATGAATAATAAAAAAAATCTATTGATTCGTCGTTGTTTTTATATTCGTCCTAAGTAGAAACTTTATATTTAGTGATAATTTCGTCAAACTTACTGTTCTTGTCTTGTAAGTCTTGCAAGAAAGCGTGTTCTGGATCAACAGACTTTAATTCTTGCACTAATTCATCAACTCCTTGACCGTTGTTTGTCAAATGATCAAAGGCAATTTGGTTAGCAATGAAATCGGCATTCTTGGAGTTTAATGCCTTGATCTGAGTAATTAATTCCTGAGCTTCTGGAACGTGTTTCAACTGCAAAGTTAACACGAACAACACGTTCAAAATGCGGAATCTTCCTTCTTTGTCGTCATCGGAGGTTGACGTCAACAATTCGTCGTAGAAGTAGTAGGCGTTGTTAATGTTGTCACTTTCACCCTTTACCGACAAAAGCCACGATTCTAAAACTTGGTAAATAATGCTGTCTCTGGTAGCATCGGGGAATTTGGAAAAGTCTTGCAAGATCTTGTTTGCTTGGGCAAAGTTGCCCTGGATCAAATGCAACTGAACCAACACCAAAAATGGCTCCAATTCGTTGTACTTTGCCAACGCATTGGTGCTGTCGATATATGAAGTCAAGAATGTGATGGCACCGTTGATGTCCTTGGCAAACTTGACCAAGTAGATAGTAGTCAAGACTGCTTCCAACTCGAATCTAGCTTTCTTGACATCGTCAAAAAGCGTCGAGTCATCAGTTCCAAACGACTTCAAATCGTCCCAAGCACTCAATAACTGAAAGAATGGTTCGTTGTCTGGGAACTTGGCTTTTCCAGACTCAATCAACTTCGACGCGTCTTGGCCAGTAGCCACATACGATCTGACCTGATATTCCAATACTTTGAGCTGGTTCTCTGGCGAAAATTGATCAAGTGAATATGCTTTTACTTTGTCATGTTGATTGGTGTAAAATTGGTTACGGATTGTGTACAACTCGCCCGAATCACTAAAAGCGTCCATCTTTTTTGTTGTGGTGTTCTTTACATTTTTTATCAACTTTACTACAAAATCGCTAAACTATTGGTGATATTGGTAGAGACACGATTTGGTATATACACGTTATTTCTCTTTTACAGGTTTCATAATCTCTACTTACCCCGGTTTCTAATAGCATCCCAAGCTGATTTAGGGGCTGAAGTTGACTCTGAGCTACTGACTTTTTGGTGTGGTTCTTGTTCGGTAGGGGTGTCTGAATTGGAGGAAAAACTCTCATTTTCCGGGTCTTGGGCCGCTGGAGGTGGGGGTGGAGGAACGAACCCGTTTTCAGCTCTTATTTCGTCCCAATGAGTCTTTGGCTTATCTTGTTCTGTTGCAGAAACAGGAGGCTTAGGATGATAATGTACTTCGTGTTGTGTTTTTCTGGTGACTGTACGTGGATCGGGGATGATAAATGATGGGTCCTGTGCCGTTTTGTAGTAGTAAAGGTAAAACATGGCTGTCTGGTGAGGTCCCATAGTCTTCCAGACATTCAATTGTGCTTTCTTGGGGGTATTTTCCAACCGGGTGCTGATTTGGTTGAACTTGTACTTTGCAGTCTGTTGGTTTGCTACCATGAGGGTTGTTAATCCGAGCATGAAGGACCAGAACGGTTTGTAGATCCGTGGTCTCAGTTTGATTCCTGCTCCCACCACTGGTGGAGGTCGTATATTCTGGGTCCGAGCATACATTGTTGGCAAAAGCAGTGCAGCAACCGCACTGGCATAACTCACAAATGTCGACTGGAGCATGACGGACTTCAAGTCCGAGGCCAATTCCTTTCTGTCCTGAGCTGTAAGTTGTTGATCAGCCTCGTAGAAATGGACACTTGCATCGAATTGGGCAGGAGAAAGCTTATCAAGAAGAGGATTTTCGTTGGACATTGTGCTAAAAGAAAAAGAAGCTGTGATACGTTTTTAATTCAGTTTAGTTCAGTTTGGGGAAATTGTGTGACTTGCTACTAAATTGTTTTTTTCTGCAGGAAACTTTTTCATGATATTAAGACAGACAGGACCCAAATACTAAACTAGAAAGTAAATGGGAAAGAGACAGAAATATTTACTCGATTTACATCAACTTGTTGTCGGATCTCTTTTCTTCTCTCAATCTGAGCATCTGGGCAACAACTTCATCGAACTTTACCATGGCATTCTTACCCTGTTCTTCAGTGATGTCTCTGTTTCTGACATTAACACTTTCGCTCTGTTGTTCGTCTTCACCAACAATAAAGATAAAGTTGTACTTGTAGATTTGACCGTTTCTGACCTTCTTTGGCAAGGTATTGCCGGAAACATCAACATCGGCATAGAACATGTGTTCGTCGTTCAACTTCTTTTGAAGCTTCTGAGCATAGTCGTAGAACTTTGGTCCAACAGGAACAATCAAAATTTGTCTTGGAGACAACCAGAATGGCCACTTACCCTTAAAGTGCTCGGTCAAAATGGCAGTCATTCTTTCCACGGAACCCAAAATGGCACGGTGAATCATCACAGGTCTGGAATCCTTGGCTCCCTTTTCGTTGTTTTCGCCCTTGTAGCCCAATTCGAAACGTACTGGCAACTGGAAGTCCAATTGAATAGTGGCACACTGGAACCATCTGTTCAAGGCATCACTGATCTTGATATCAATCTTAGGACCGTAGAAGGCACCATCGGCTGGGTTCAAGGTCCAGTTACCAGGACCCATGAACTTGTTCAATGCACTTTCCAACTTGGATTCAGCAAGGTTCCAGGTTTCAATCTCACCAACATACTTTTCTGGACGGGTAGACAATTCCATCTTGAATTCGAAACCGAAAATACCATAGATCTTTTGCAAGAAGTCAAATGCACCGGCGATTTCGGTTTCGATTTGGTCTGGAGTACAGAAGATATGAGCATCATCCTGTTGGAAACGACGGACTCTGGTCAAACCAGAAAGAGCACCACTGAATTCGTTTCTGTGAATAACACCGAAATCAGCAACACGCCATGGCAATTCTCTGTAAGATCTTTCTCTGCTCTTAAACATCAAACAATGACCAGGACAGTTCATTGGTTTAAGACCAAAGGTTTCCTTTTCAACTTCAAAGGCAAACATGTTTTCCTTGTAGTTTCCCCAGTGACCCGAGGTTTCCCATAACTTCGAGTTGTACATGTTAGGGGTGATGACTTCTTCGAATCCTCTAACACGATATTCCTTTCTCATCAATTCACACAAAGTGTTGTAAATTCTGGTACCATGAGGCAACCAGAAGGCAGAACCGGGAGACATCTCGTTGAACAAGAACAATTCTTGTTCCTTACCGATCTTTCTGTGGTCTCTTTCGGCAGCTTCAGCAAGGAACTTGAGGTGATCTTGCATCAACTTCTTGTCTGGGAAGGAAATACCGTAAACTCTTTGCAACGAGTCGTTGGCAGCGTCACCCAAGAAGTAAGACGACGAGTTCTTCAACACCTTAAGGGCCTTTATTTTACCCGAGTGTGGAATGTGAGGACCGGTACACAAGTCAATAAGTGGACCACATCTATACACAGTGGTAGAGGTTCCGTCTGGGATCTTGTCACTGATGAACTTGACCTTGTACTTGTTGTAGTGGAACATCTTCAAGAGGTTTTCCTTGGACATTTCCAATCTCTCAAACTTTTGCTTTTCCTTGATGGCCTTGGTGGCTACTTGTTCCAAGTTGGAGAAATCGCCTTGGGTAACGGCAGTTTCACCGTTGTTGATCGACATGTCGTAAAAGAACCCGTCATCTGTTGGAGGACCATGCGACAAGTGACAACCGTAGTGGCATTCACAGGCTTCACCCAAAATATGGGCCGACGAGTGCCAGAAAACGGCCTTACCTTCTGGATGGTCAAAGTCGTAGAAGACCAACTTAGCGTCATCTTCCAAAGGTCTGGCCAAGTCCCACAAATTACCGTCAACCTTACACGTACATTGTCTGTCAGCAAACGACTTTCCGATGGAGATAGCGATATCTAATGGGGAGGTTTCAAATGCAACACCTTCCTTGACATTTCCGTCAGGCAAAGTGATCTTAATGTTCTTACGTTCCTTTTGGCTAATTTCAGCATCGTGTTGTGCCTTCAATTCGTCAAACAACGCGATACGTTCTTGAATGAAGTCTGGTTGTGGATCCAAGAACAATGGGTTTTTGGATTGTTCAGTAGCTTTTTTGTCCTTTCTAGACTGCTTGGCTGGAGCTGGCTTGGCTTCGGCCTTAACCAGCAAGTCAGCAACCTTTTCCTGTAATTCAGAAGACATGGTTTTCTCTGGAATCGCTTTGGATAGTTGTTCTTTTTGGTAAAGATTTTTTTTTCTTTGCATATTTCAGAAAAATTCAACTTATGTACCTAAATTTACGCGTGAGTCATCTCATTTACACATACTGGATTCTAGTGACGTGAGTCAACGCGTTAAGTTTGAGCTTACATCTACAAATGATGATAACGCCGCCGTCGTTGGCAGCGACCCAGAAACCGCTTCTGGGGTCGATTGGTGAACAGATAGAACTGCTAAAACTACTTTTCCACGAAAACGGGATGTTGATTGACCGCAAATTGGTGCTGTTGGACAGAATCGCCCGCCAGTTGCAGGACATTCAGGCCAACGATTCCCAGCAGCGCTTCCAAGCAATCCAGGGACAGATTTCGGAGTTACAGAGTCAGTTAGAAACTGCATTGGAGTGGTATGGTGGCGATGATGAACGGAATGAAACGCTCAATCGCACGTACGAGTCTTTAACATCGAAACCGGCAGCCCTGCTGCTGATGATACTGATGCAGCTGGTGTTGAACCACCACCACCTGCCACTGATGGGACCGATAGAGACGTTACAGAACCATTACCGGGCTGTAGGGCGTGGAATACGGCCAGATTTGCGTCCTGAGTTCGATGATTTGATGGAATCAGTGGCACAGTTGGTCATGGTAGGACCTCCAGAGGTGAATGGACTCGTTGCGCTGGTGGAAAGAGTCATTGAAGCGTTTTGTGAGTCTTAAAAGCAGGACTATAGCATAGCATGAATCATGAGATATGAAAAACAAAAAAAAGAAGACAGAAAGGATAGAATCGAATGTTAATTAATATTATATATATACAAGTCATAGATTAGAATGTTTTTGGAGCCAAAGAAACGATCTTGTTGAATTCCAAGTCTCTCAACTCTTTGGCGACGACGCTGGAAACTCTTGTTCCTAAAGGTTCACCGTTTTTGTTCACCAAAACACAAGCGTTGTCGTCGAATCTGATCACAGAACCGTCTGGTCTTCTAAAAGGAGCCTTGGTTCTTACCACAATGGCACGACAGATATCTCTTCTCTTGACTCTGTTGTTGGAGGCCTGGCCGGTGATTTCGGCCTGTAATGGTCTTGCTTGCTTGACAACGACGGTGATTTCGTCACCGACTTTGGCAAAGTTCTTAGGACCGTGACGCAAGACCTTGATACATTCGACCACTTGGGCACCCGAGTTGTCGATGACGTTGAGGAGCGTCTTCAAGTAGATCATGTTGGTTGGTGGTGGATTAAAATTTTTTTTTTCACTTTGCGAAAATAGCCAAGGAGAAACAGAGAAAAAGAGTTAGAGAGAGAGAGAGAGAGAAAAAAAAATATGGGAAACTAATGCTACGCTTTGCAGTCAGGCGAATTGGTACTGTGAGCGAATGGCATGCTTCTGAGGTAATTGTGGACCGCAAATCGCGGTTTCAGGCCCGACATGTTGTGATTAGTGACGCTAGCGATGTTCCTTGTGTCGTGGAACAGCTTTTGAAGCAGCACCGGAATATTGCCAAAGCCACGCACCCGCACATTCTTGCGTGGAGAACCGGTGAAAAAAACAGCGTGGGGCACGCGAACGTCGCTAAATTTACCGCCAACAGCAGAAATCCTACCGCGAAATCTACTTCCACCAGCGCCAACTCTAAAGTTGGAGAAAACCTTAATTCCAGAACCAATCCTGTCCCCGCCCCCGCACCGGCCACGGATGCTAGTTATGGCAGGATGGATCAGGGATATAAAGACAATGGCGAGAGCGGTGCCGGCACCAAACTTCTCGATCTTCTCACCGCCCACAATTACTGCAACGTCGTGGTAATTGTCACGCGGTGGTACGGCGGTCGGCCGTTGGGCGCGGCACGGTTTCGGCACATCGCGAGGTGCGCCCACGACAGTTTGCGCCAGAATCCAGCGGTGCAGAAAGCTTAAAAATTTAACTCCGACGAAGTGACTTTAAAAGAACTAACATTTTTCCTGGTTCTTTTTTTTTTGTTATCGTTTTGTTGTTTTCTCTGTTTGTAATATGAGGTGTGTGGGTGCCATTGTATACGATTGGGTCTTTCTTGCGGTGTTGGCGTCCGGTCTTTGGGATACCGTCAATCTTGAAATGCCGCCGCACTTGACGCGAGGTGGTCCATGGATCTTTCTCACCAACTGCAGTTTGGCAGTGACAGTGGTATATGCCACTGTCAGTTTGTTGCCTGTAAGTACCCGGTTTGTACGTTACTTCCACCACTTGGCAGCGAATATGGAGTTTAATGTTGTGGTGGCATACTGGACAATGTTTTTTGTGTTTCCCCACATGTTAAACTTTGGTGAGTGGGAGAATTACGATTTGTGGTTGGATCTCCGTATCCATTTCTTGCCGTACGTTTATTTGTTGTTTGATTCGAAGGGAAAGATTCCTTTCTGGCATACGGTTTACATGACAGCGGCAGTTTTCCTGGCGTACTTTACATATATCGAATGGGTGGTGGCCAGCGATTCCACTGGAGTGGCACGGCCACCATACCCTTTCTTGTACGAGTTGAGTTTTGTGGGCCGGACCGTCCGGATTATTGGGTTCTGCGGCCTAGCGGTATTCAACTGGGTTTTGGAACAGTATAAACAATAGATTTTCATCTTAATAATTCTTTTTATTTATATACTTTTCTTTACTTCAGAAACCACCAACGGATACAATGCTTTGAGCAACACAAACTGGACGTATGCAACACTGGCAATGATACAAAATACCACCACGCGCTTTTCGTTGGTGCCCTCCAAAAATGCGTACGGGTACCGTGCGCCCAGCTCCACATCGATCAAGTGGTCGAGAAGCGCATAGTATGAAGCAGAAAGCGTGGCCACAAGCACAAACGCCGTGGAGTTGCGAATCGTCCACCGCGGCATGAAAACGAGGTAATCCACCAAGAGCGACACAAATGGCATCAAATGGATTGCCAAGTCCACTGGAAGCGGAATGCGAAACTCGGATGGATCCTTGATCAACAAGTGAAGGAAAAAGAGCCGCAACGGCCAGTAGACGGCAGTGACAATACTTTCCAACGCAAGTCCCACGGGATGAAGGGTGTTTTTGATGCGGAAAAGACGCTGCGACCGCAACAGGTGCGCCGCAATGCCGAGCGCAAACACCACGAGCGAGTAAGCCAACGAAAGATTCGTCAAAAACTGCCAGTGCCCACCCTTCTCCAAGTGCGGTGGCAACACAATGGTAAATATGTTGCGGTGCATGCCATAATATCCAATGGCAAACGACACAACGTCAATCGCAAGAATGGCCCGATTACCAACTGTACGTGTCATCACAACTAATGAAAGTGAAGAGACAACAGCTAGAAAAAAAGAACAAGAAACAAGATATAAGAAATAGTGGGGGGAAGGGGGATTTACAGACAAAAAAAAAATGTCTGCAGTAACTCAATCAAGATATATGCGTGGAAGCTGGGTGCGACTCGAAACAGAAAGAGAAACAGAAACAGAATTAGAAAGAAAACCAGAATAAGAAGAAAACCTCTCCTATCCGTACCCGAATACATTGTACGATTACGAATTGAACTGTCTATTCTTTTCTCCACGTCTAGTGGATACATGTACGTGCCCTGGCAGCCTAGTGATGGAAGAACTTGGCAAAGCCGCGCGATCTCGACGTGGACCGCGACAGTGGCCGCGACCGGCTCTGCGACCGCGAGTCCAGGTCCAGATCGTCCTGGCGGAAGGGCTGGTTGCTGTCAGTCGTCACCGGCCGGCCCCGTTCGGGCATGAGTGCCGCCACGTTCGTAAACGAGCTCGAACGTGACAGCAGCGGACTCAATAACTTGCTTCTCCGCTTGCTCTTCTCTTTGGTGTAGGTACGCGAGAGATCGGTGCTGGAAACCAAGTCCTGGAAAAAGTGTTCCGAGTCGATGTCCCGGTCAAAACTCTCGACATGGCGATACGTGGGCTTCACGACAATCACCGGAACAAGCGCACATTCCAAAAAGTACTTGGAAAACGAAGATTTCGAGAGGAACGACCGCTGCTCGCGTCCGTCGTGGTGGTGCGTGCCGATACACATCATTGCAGGGTTGTACTCGGCAATGGCGTTCTTCAATAGCTTCTGGGGCTTGCCAATGGCGACTTCAAACACGAGCGATACCTTTTTTGCGTGCGTGTTGAGGTTCTGGATCGTCGCCAACGCCTTATTAGCCCGTGTCCGGTCGATATGGTCGTAGTGCTTCTCGTCCAACACCAGGAGCACAATCACGGTGTCTCCATGAACCATCATTTCCTCAAACAACCATTCGATCGCCTTAAGCGATTCTGGATCGTTGTTGAATCCCGTCAAAAACGTCTTGTTGTTTCTCCGGAACTTGAACTGCGGATGCTTAACCTTAAACGTAAGTGTCTTGTGCTCATTATGCGTTGATGTGTCGAACGAAATGCCTCGTTCAAACGTTGGCCGGCCCGCAAGCTTTGTAGATGAGCTTGACCGGGAAAGGATCGCATTCACGTGGTTGAGCGAGGTGGTTGATATCCGGTTGGCGAAGTAATCGCTGTTTCCGCCGCCGCCGGTTATGTGGGGTGAAAGAAGTGGGGTTGCCGCACCTGAAGCCACTGGCGATGTGATGACCGAATCGGAATCGTAGTCGTCGTAATAAAGCCGTCCCAAAAGATCTGACGAGTTGTTTTGTTGCTTGTACAAGTCGACGGTTTCCTCCGACGTGTGGTACAACAACGCGTTCAAACGGGTATTGTTTTCGGTTTCTGGATCATGAGTGATTCTCTTCTTCTTGACAACTTCTGTCTTCTCCTTTTTGGGGAATGCAGCACCGTCAGCTCCGCCTTCGCTCGTCAGTTCCGGCTGGCTGTTCTCCTCGTCCTTTTTAACCCGCGATTTCGTGTACTTGTTGGGAGCAGTGGGATCATGGTACCCCAGTGCCAAAGGGGCATTTGTACTCTTTGTGGCACCGAAGAAAACCATCTTGTCTATCAAACTATTTTGGTCCCGCCTGAATGACCTGTCACAGTTTGATGGACGAAAACTGATGGGATATTTGGTCGTGTGCCCGGCGAATTCTTCATCCGGCCTTTTTTTTTGGTTTTTGGGATTGACGGATTTATATGGAGGAATTTACGGGGTAAAAAGGAAACATTCACAGCCTCGCCAAAAAATATTTATATCGCCGTGCATGGGGGGGATATTTTGTATGTTAGTAACCTGCAGAAATCGCCTCTATTCTATATACATATATTGTAATGAATTTCTACTGTTCAAGGTAACGTCCGTTATTCACGCCTGAGTTGTGTTCAACTATTCCCCATAACCGGTCCATCTTCAAGCCACCGATATTGTCTGCCACATAATAATAGCGCTTGGTGTTGGATTCTGGATCGATCTCTTCCCAGCTCGAGTACGGAGCCAAAAGCCCTTGTTTCGATGGGTCCAGCAATTTCAACGATGGATTTCCTGAAATATGAAGAAGTGAGTTGTAAGTCTTTCCTCCGGTAGTATTCAACTTTTCCATTATTAACTTTTCGTCTGCAGTCAAGTTTTCAAGTGTTTGGACCTCGTCTTTGGTGTAGAGTCTAAAGATCCGGGTGACATAGTCACGAGTCTTGTACTGGATAAATGCAGCCGGTGCAGCACACGAGGCTGCAGTGGCAATGGCATATACATCGTCAAACTGAGGCGATTCGTAGAACAACTTGGCTCCATAGAGTCCAAGAACCATGAAACTGAGACTGATACGTTTAAGCATGGCCACGTACTTGGCACCAGGAGCCTCGTACAACGTCAGGTACGATAATCTGTACTTTTCTGGAAGTGCTGTATTGGAAATAGCTCCGGCTTTTCGCACATGGACGGTATCATTGTAGAGCGTTGGTGACCACGGGTTATTTTCGGTGACGATTTCGTCATCTTCCACGGTTGTATCGGAAGTACGGAAGCTTCCTTTATGCTGGATACGGGAAACGGTGCTAAAGTGCAAATTCCGCCTGCTGAGTTGGAGTGCACGGATCATATATTACAAGGTCGGTGATAAAATAGTGAGTGATGGGATTTTAGCGCTTTGAGTGTAGGAAAAAGTTGGAGTTTTTTCCTATGTGCAAACTGTAAAAAAAACCGACAAAGAACCTGAAAGAATGGAAAGGCTTTTTTTTTAACGAACAGACAGACAAAAAAAGAAAAAGAAAAGAAAATGCACGCACTTGTGTTGCGGTTATGTGCAGAACAAAATGAGCTACACACAAAAAATTTATCAACAACAAGGAGGAATCATCACCACCATGGATTCTGACACCAGCAACCGGTTTATTCCGGAATATCGCCGTACTAACTTCAAGAACAAAGGTCGTTTTCAGAATGACGAATTAAGAAGAAGAAGAGAAAACCATCAGGTCGATTTGAGAAAGCAGAAGCGTGAAGAAGTGTTGAGCAAGAGAAGAAACTACCCCAACCAAGGTGGCAACGAGTCGGAGGACGAAGACGAATTTAGCCAGCAGATCAGCAATGACGAATCGCAGTTCCACTCCAAGTTGCAGCAAGATTTGCCCAAGATGATCGAGATGATCCAGTCCGATGACTTCGACAACAGATTGGCGGCCACCGTCAAGTTCCGTCAGATCTTGTCGCGTGAACACAACCCACCTATCGACTTGGTGATCCAAAGTGGTGTTGTCCCTACTTTTGTTGAGTTCATGAGACTGGATAACCCCGACATGTTACAGTTGGAAGCTGCCTGGGCGTTGACCAACATCGCAAGTGGCAATTCCGAACAGACATGTACCGTGGTGGAATCTGGAGCTGTGCCATTGTTTGTCGAGTTGTTGTACTCGCAATCTTTGGAAGTGAAGGAACAAGCCATCTGGGCCTTGGGTAACGTTGCCGGTGACTCTTCCACCTACAGAGACTACGTTCTCGATTGTAAGGCCATGGAACCAGTGTTGTCTTTGTTCAACAGCACCAAAATGTCGTTGATCAGAACCGCTACCTGGACCTTGTCCAACTTGTGCAGAGGTAAGAACCCTCCTCCATCGTGGGACATTGTCCATGAAGCAATTCCAACTCTTGCCAAGTTGATCTACTCCGTCGACTCTGAAACCTTGGTCGACGCTTGTTGGGCCGTCTCGTACTTGTCTGACGGTACCAGTGAAGCTATCCAGGCCGTTGTTGATGCCCGTATTCCTCAACGTTTGGTTGAGTTGTTGGGCCACGAATCAACCTTGGTCCAAACTCCCGCCTTGAGAGCTATTGGTAACATCGTCACCGGTACCGAATGGCAAACGCAGATGGTTATCAATGCCGGTGCTTTGCCTGCATTGTCTCCATTGTTGAACTCGCCAAAGGAAACTATCCGTAAGGAAACCTGTTGGACCATTTCCAACATCACTGCTGGTTCTACAGACCAGATTCAGGCTGTCATTGACGCCAACTTGATTCCTCAAGTGATCAGATTGTTAGTCAACGGTGACTACAAGACCAAGAAGGAAGCCTGTTGGGCTATCTCCAACGCCTCTTCGGGTGGTTTGACTAGACCAGAGCAGATTCGTTACTTGGTCAGCCAAGGCTGTATTAAGCCATTGTGTGACTTGTTGGCAGTTGCTGACTCGCGTATCATCGAAGTTACTTTGGACTCCTTGGAAAACATCTTAAAGATGGGTGAGATGGACAAGGAAGCCAACAACACCACTGTCAACGAAAACGCCTTGTTCATTGAGGAAGCTGGTGGTATGGAAAAGATCTTCCAATGTCAATCCAACCAGAACGAAAAGGTCTACCAGAAGGCTTACAACATCATTGAAAAGTACTTCTCTGATGAGGACGACCATATTGACGACGAGGGCATTGCTCCACAGGCTTATGGTGATGCCTATGGTTTTGGTGTCAACCAGAACGAACCTCAAAACTTCTCCTTTTAATCTCCCATTCTGCTACTCCGCTTAGACCGTGTCTACATATCTCTATTTATAGGTTCTCTCACTTTTGCATCTCTCTTAATAAACATCTTTTTATCAAAGGAATATAGTAGTAGTAGTGACAAAATGTCGGAGATTATCAAAATCAAAATCAATTTGTTTTGAAGGTTCCAGAACCAAAAAAAAAATTAGATTACTACAAAAAATGTCGTCGGCAAACTGATAACGAAGTCAGTCAAAGTTATGTCCACGAATAAAACGCTGGGGAAAGAGAAAAAAATTCGTATCATTTAGACCCGAAACGGTTTAAAGTACTGTACTGTAGGAACAGACATAAAAATGAATGAGAGAGAGAAAAAAAAAATGTGCCCGGCCCGACACTACTGCTGGACCAGCGCCAGCGACAATACGTCATTGGTGTCTGGAGAGCCGCGCGAGCCGCCAACGAAAATTACCGCAGACGTCCCGGCATGTGGGTACTGGTAATCCGGGCTTTCCAGACATTTTTTTTTCGGGTGTCCGTGTCCCATTTGGGAAATGACATGCACTAATCCGGTAAATATTCCGCAGAATTGTGCTGATAAATGTCGCAATCCCGATATTATGTCGGCAGCCATACGTTATTTCCAGCCGGCAGAAAAGAAACAAAGTGCAAACATTACACAAAAGGGTAAAGAGGGAAAAAAAAAGCCCGCAACCAACCATCCAAACGGGAAGCTAGAAAACAATTTTCTTTCCATCAATACTTCTTTTTCTTCAATCCAATCGTAATGAAGTTGACTAGCGTTGTTATCGGGTTTGCCTCTGCTGCTGCCTTGGCTTCTGCTGCCAAGCACCCAGAAAGAGAAACTGTCTACACCACCATCACCGGTTCGACTACCAACACTCACAAATACGGTAGATTTGACAAGACCAAGAAGGACCCAAAGCCTTCTACAACCGGCACTCACAAGTACGGTAGATTTGACAAGACCAAGAAGGACCCAAAGTCTTCGGAAACCGGTACCCACAAGTACGGTAGATTTGACAAGACCAAGAAGGACCCAAAGCCTTCTACTACTGGTACCCACAAGGACGGTAGATTTGACAAGACCAAGAAGGCTCCAAAGACCTCTGAAACCGGTACCCACAAGGACGGTAGATTTGACAAGACCAAGAAGGCTCCAAAGACCACCGAAACCGGTACCCACAAGTACGGTAGATTCGACAAGACCAAGGGTCCACTCACCGTCACCGTCTTTGTTGACGACAACGGTAACGAAAAGAGAGAAATTGTCTACAAGGCTGCTAATGCTTCCAACCACACTAACGGTACCAACGGCTCTAAGACTCACTCTTCTGCCAACGCTGCCAACTTGCTCAACGTCGGTGCTGCTGGTGCCGTTGCTGCTGCTATGGTTATGCTCTTGTAAGCAGAATCACCTACCCTCTTTTCATTGTCATTTATTTCGTGTGTGTTCTTTCTTAGGACCTTTATTCCCCTCATCTGCATCCATGAATTACAGTGGACGTATATGCTGAAACCGTTTTTTTAATATACAGACATTTATAACCATAAAAATTTAATTTGTGTTCTACTTACAACTCTATGCCAGCTTGGGCTCTCAAGTCCTGGATCTGTTCCCACATGTCGGCCTTAAGATTTTCCAATTCGGCAAGCTTGCTTTCAAGCTTCAGCGGCATCTTTTCAGCAAACCTGATCTTAGATTTGGCCTGGTTTTGGACAAGAGAAGGAGGGATCTTACCCTTCTTCACCATACTGGTGATGAGTTCGTATGCGATTTGGGCTCCGTTCGTGGCAGTAATTTCAGCATGGTCAAATGCTGGTGCTACTTCCACAATATCGCCTCCAACAATCGTCAAGTCTTCAAGCTTCCGCAACACGTAAAGAAGTTCTCTTGGTAACCATCCTCCTGGCTCTTGGGTACCGGTACCACTAGTAAAGCCGGGATCAAGAACATCGATATCCACGGAAATGTAAGTAGGTGTATCTTTAGGAACGGTACTCAAGATCTTTTCGACAACCCAATCAGCACCCTTGATCCAGATATCGTCAGCATCGATTCTGGTGAAATGCTGGTCATCGTCGTCATCGTAGTCTTCAGGGCCGGATAACTTGGTTCTCAACCCCGCATGGATGTTGTTTTTGGTGGTGAGACCCTCCTTGTGAGCCTTCCAGAGCATGGAACCATGGTTGAGCTCCGATTGTTCGGAACTCCAGAAAGAAGGGTACTTGTCTGGAGCCCAAGTATCAAGATGGGCATCAAAATGAATAATATTGATGCGACCATATACACTGTGCAATGCACGCAAGTGTGGTAACAAGACTGAGTGGTCTCCTCCAAGAATAACGTAACGGGGAGGAACCTCGGAAGAGTATGTCGTTCTCCGTTCCACCAACTCTTCAAAGGCCAAAGTCATCTGCTTAAAGGCAACCGTATTGTCCATTGGTGTTACAGGAACATCACCACAGTCAATTACCGTGGCCCAATCGGTATAAGGGTTGAAATTGGCCCTTTGGTTGTAACCACGGAGCGAGGTCTGTCTTTGAGAAGCATCTCTAATCGCTCGAGGTCCGAACCGTGCACCGGGTCTGTAAGAAGTAGCTGTGTCGAATGGGACACCAATCAAAGCAACATCGTACTTCTTGTCTCTGTTAAGCAAGCATTGGTGGTGGTCAAGATGTGCAAACGTGGCAATGCCCTGGAACGGCCAGTAACCACCCCAGATTTCATCGAGCGTAGCATTATTTTTTTCAGCCACTACTTCGAATTCGGTAGCACCAGAACGGTACTTGGCAGCAGCAGTAGTGATAGCAAAGGCTAATGGTAATAACTTCATAGTAACTATCTTCCGTCCCTGGGCTAACGAAAGTTTGGGAGAGGGTATACCATGTATTATAAATGGATGCGATATGCAAAGCGGAAATTTTGGCGGGCCCACTTGCCGCTTTGGGCCAATTCCGCTAAGATGGCATATTACTGCGGATATGATCTCATAAATTTACCACAATGATGCCGTAGCCCTTGAAGTCGAAAATTGACTAGCATCTCATTAATTGATGAAACCTACGTCATAAGTATTTATTCTTATTGCTCCAATTTATTTGTATTTAAAGCCCCTCGGCAAGGGTTTCATGATAACTTTTTATGACCGTTTTATTTTTCAGTCGTTGGCTTTTTGGGGAAAGTTTCCTTATCGATAAATTTTCTACACAATTCACAAATATCAAAATAATTTTCAAAATAAAAAAAAGGTTAAATGTTGTCCGACTCATTCTGCCTGCTTAAACGATCTTCTAGATAAAGTAATATAACCACAGCTTTCTTTGTTCTGTAAATTATAGCAATGGAATGGCTGGTTTACAGTGTGTTAAAATAAATTGTGTGTAGGCACACGACTCTTGCCGCAATTCGTTTGCAATTAGGTTTGTGTGTGTGTACCCTTCAGAATAGTAATGGGGTTCCGGGATTTAAAAAACGTGTTTAGAAAAGCGGACCGTGAAAAGATGACTGAACAACCATACTCTAGACCACGGGCTCCACTTCCTCCACAGGCTCTGATTGTTGATTTGGATGATATCTTTTCTAAGGCTATAGATACCAATGCTCCGCCCGCTATTTATAAGAGAACCGTCCATAACGTCAAGCCGCAAGGATGCAAATATGGAGAAAACGACCCTCCAATCCAAACCAATAACTTCTATAACAATCTCACATTAGAAGATCAGACTTTTCCTATCTGGACGCAACCTTACTCTCTTTGGTTGACAAAGGACCCTGGCCAAGACGTGGGTTTGGCATTCAACCACACCGAGGCTTCTCAAAGAGTGTATGGTCCTGATCCAGGTTCTAATCCGGCTCAATTCTACTTCAACCCACCCAGAATAAAGTCATTTGTATTTTCCGGAGATGGAATAAATGAATCTACTTGTTTGGAACTAGAGAATTACAATAAGATGTCAGTTGTATCACGCTTGAAAGTAGATATCAACAGAAACATCACCTTCCCTTTAGCTCAAGGAATGGGGTTTGTCACTGCAATTTACAGCAATATCTTCCCTGTGATTGCTTCCCAAGTAGGAGTTCAAGAATTCGATAGAGTCTCCAATGTCGGAGATTTGGCGAAATATAAGGTGAAGTTATTTAATCAAGTCACATGGACTTTTTACACCAGAGGTGAAGTTACATTTCAACTAAGAGACCCAAACCATATTGTTGGAGATAGAATTGGAAATGTAACAGTTCAGTTTTGCCGAGGGGACTCTCATTTCTATGACGATGCAGCAGGATCGTTTCCTGTGGCAATTTCAACACATGGTTCCGTTAATGGCAGCAAGGGCCTGTACGAATTCCGTTACCACAACGAGGGAGCATCCAGATCTGGTGCAAGTTTAATCTGGTGCTTGCCACATCACCAAGAGGCGTTGGTTCAGGGTGGTGTTGACACCGGTTTGCAACTCGATTCCACCACGAAGGGTACAATGAAGGCATACTTAACCAATCAACTTGTGATGGAAGAGCAGTTGCCGACCGAAATTAGCTGGCAGCCATGGGCGTCTTTTTCACGCACTGCATCATTTACTGACTCTGCCTTACAGATAATATCAAACGCAGCACACGAAGATATCAAACAGGATCTTGTTTCTATGTCCGATATCGATTCAATGTATACTTCTGGAAAGATCTTGGATAAGTTTGCATACATTGCTTATGTATGTCATTTCATCTTAAACAACCCTGAATTAACTGCCAACATCCTTCCAAGTATTCAAACGGCCATTGAGCGGTTTGCTACTAATCAGCAAAAGTTTCCCTTGGTTTATGATTCTGTTTGGAAAGGGCTCATTTCTTCTGCAGAGCCAGAAGCTGATTTTGGAAATTCAAATTACAATGACCACCACTTCCATTACGGTTATCACATTCACGCTATAGCCCTTGTTGCTAAAATTGATCCTTCCTGGCTTTCAAAAAACAATAACTTGGTTAGGAATTACGCCACGACTTTGTTAAGAGATGTTGCTAGTCCCCGAGCTGATGCATATTTCCCGGAGTCTAGATCGTTTGATTGGTTTCATGGCCACTCATTTGCCCATGGTATTTTTGCTTCCGGGGATGGGAAGGATGAGGAATCTTCATCAGAGGACTATCATTTTGCCTACGGTATGAAACTTTTTGCTATAGTAGTTGGAGACGAGGCAATGGAGGGACGTGCCAATATTATGCTCGCAATTATGAGGAGAGCCATGAACATGTATATGTTATACTCCGATGACAACAAAATCCAACCCGCCAACTTTATTCGGAATAAAGTAGCTGGTATTAGTTTTGAAAACAAAATCGATTTTGCAACATATTTTGGCCGAGGTACGATTGCCGATGAATGGATCCATGGAATTCATATGCTACCTATTACACCAATATCATCATACATAAGAGGGGAGAAGTTTGTACGAGAAGAGTGGGATCAAAAGTTGGGCAAAATTATCGACCAGATTCCTGATGGATGGAAAGGTATATTGATTCTCAATTCAGCACTTTTTGATCCAAAGCAAGCTTGGAGATGGTTTGCTAGAAATGATTGGGATGAGAGGTTGATAGATAATGGAATGTCAAGAACCTGGTCATTGGCATACATTGCTGGAATTGGAGGTTCAGACTAGTGGAGAAATTATATGGCAACTTTTATATGTCATTGCACATATGTATACAAATCTGTGCAAGTAGTTTAAAACGGAAGTCCAGATTATTTGTAGTGGAATCTAAGGCGGACATGTATATAATTGAGCAATAAAGTTAAGGTTTGAAACTGGTTTTAGCATGTGAAACTTAAGACAAGGTATTCGCCGAACAAATTTTTCGGGTAATAGTCACGTCAAGTGATTACATTGAACATCTTGGACGTTAATTCGATTAAGGTGATACCTTAATTCAAGACTATTATTTCGCTTAGAGCTTTGTGTGTTGTAGAACTATTTCGATACATTGACGGATATTTTATTGCGCTCACCCCCCACATGGAACAATATATAAGCGGGGCGTGTGTCGGCGAGAAATCCCGGTTACGGAGTGATGAAGTAGGAACGCCCAGCTATCATCACAGAGCAAATGTTAAGGCAGAAATGCCAGGTAACTTATCAGAAACAAGGAATAAGATGTCAATAGATCAGCTCCGAAAAGAACGCAAACGACAGCAGAACAAACTAAGTCAACGGAAGCATCGAGCTCGACAGACAGAAAGAATAGCTGATCTAGAAAATGAAGTCGTCTCCTTGAGAGCTCAACTAAACAACAAAGAAGTTGCTTGTGACAACAAAGACTTGGTTGATGTATTGGTTGGTATTAGAATGAAAGTTTCCGACGCATCTAAAGCGTTAAGTGAAATTGATCAGTTGCTTCATCGCAAAATCAATGAATTAACGTCAGATAACGCATCAACAATTTATAATATTCGAAACCAAGTATCCGAATCACTCCAATCTGTCAACCCTATCACAGAATTACTGACTCTAAGTGACTCTTCTCCTACAGAAAGTGAAATTGCAAACGTAAACCCCGTTGGACTGCTCACGTCAGAACCTGCGACTCAGTTTTCCGACTCTATTCCTTTCTACGGAGATGAAGATAAAACCATAGTACCAGTCACTAATAATCCTAAACCAATTATTCTGCCACCGGTATTCATTAACGCCGAGCCCTTTGCGTACCAGCCCATTATACCAACTCTACCAAATTTGGGCGAATATTCGATCCGAGGTACATATAACAATATTGAGGATAGTTTCTACGACTCCCTAAGTCTTATTCCTCATGCATCACCTACTGAAAGAATAACTGATCCTTCGTTTATTAACCTTCTTGCGACGTATGCTGAACAAATTCTAGTCAAACTTCCGAAGCTTCAAAGTTTTACCTTAGCCATTGGTGGTTTTCAATGGATTTGTGGTCAGCTTCTAGTCATCGTTTTTGAGCGTCATGAGTTTCGATTCATTAGGAGATTCTTGTTTAATGAAGAGTCTGGTACTTTAAAAGACGAATTTAGTGGTCTTAAGGAAAGACTTGTTCAGGAATTAGAAATCCGATTGAGTTTGCGACCTTTTAATCATTATATGATGGCTGTATCATCTTCACTGTACCTTGAATACTCTAGAAGGGCAAACCAGCTATTTCCGTTGTATTTCAAACCAACTTCATTGCAAGAATACTTCATTGAACATAAAATTCCTTACAACCATTTGATTAACTTTTTCATATGGCCAGAGATGAGGGATTCTCTTTTAAGAAACTACGAAAATATAAAGGATACTCTATTCACATCCATCACTCAGGAAGTGATGGATAATATCGTCGTGAGGTTATGTCGAGAAAATCAACTGCCGGGGAAACTCTTTTATATGCTAGACCTCATAGAGGCTATAAGTTTGGATTGTAATTATCGAATCAAAGGATTCGGAGAAGAACAATTTACAATCAAGGAACTTATAGCTGCATCTCATCCAGATAATTGGAGAACCACGCGCTCATTTGGATATAAATTTAAGGACGTGATTCCCAGTAATTTGGTTATACATGACATTGATGACCGAGATGAGAATTACATAGTACGACCTATTTTGTTGTAAAACCGTTTAATGTATGTAAATCAATTCAAGCCAAGGTTCTAGGGGAGCTCGATGTTTATAATTGTACTATTGACATTCGACGAAATTTTAACACATAAAAAAGATACAAATGTCGGGATTCAAAATAATCCTGTCAAAAAGAACCTCAAATTGGCTATCGCTCTAATGTGTGGTTGAGAAAAAGAAAAACAGGTACCTTTAAAAATGTTGCGCCAGATTGTTTAACAAATATTCGAATTCAAGAGAGCAAGCTTATAGATTCTGATAAAAAAATCGAATCTTATCAAGATATGGTTCAGCTAGCTCCAATATCTGGTGAATCAATCTTAGTGTGACAAGAACGTAGACAATAAATAATATGGCACCCGCCAAAATGGTTACGTCATCAGGAAAGAATTGATGCAAATCAAATTGTGGAGTATGGCTGCGACTAAGGAAATTTCTATTATAGATCAGCAAAAGGAGCTTTTCAGGGTTATCTCCTTCTCCGTAATGGTATCCAATATAAATAGTTGGATAATAGGGAAGCCAAAGAAGCATTATTCCTCCATACTGGAGCTATCTATCGACTCTGATAACGAATCTATTGAGAAGTTGCATATATTTCTGAATCCGGTGACAGCTGAATACTACCGTGCTTTATATGAAAAGTCAAACTATGAGTGTCGTCACCATTTCGATCCCGAATTTGAATGGTTTGAATCCGAGGAGAAACAAGTAATTCGGAAAAACGATTGGCTTGTGACATTTTGGGCTTTCATTATGTTTACTGCGATGGATTTCGATAGATGCAATTTACAACAAGCTTTATCCGACAACTTTTTAGATGATTTAGGCTTGACTACAAATCAGATGAATCTAGGTAAATCTATTAATTTGGCTTGTTTTTTACTAGCTGAGATACCATCACAATTGATTGCAAAAAAGATTGGTATCGAAATATGGATACCAATTCAAATGATACTTTGGAGTATTGTATCTATTTCACAAGCCTTTATATCAAACGCTGGCGGATTTTATATTACCCGTGGTTTGTTGGGTGCTTTACAAGGTGGGTTCATCTGCGAGATATGCCTATGGTTGAGTTACTTTTACACCTCAGCGGAGATGCCAATGAGAATTTCTCTCTTTTATATTGCCAATCCTTTAACAGAAATATGGTCAAGCATTCTAGCTTTCTTTTTATTGAAAATTAAAACTGCTAATATTCCCGAAGGATGGAAATGGTTGTTTATTATTGAAGGGTTAGGTACTCTTTTAATTGGGATAATAACCACTTTCAAGATGCCAGCATCTCCAGTTGAAACCAGAACTTGGTATAGAAAAGACGGGTGGTACACTGAAAGAGAAGAGAAGATTATTGTAAACAGGGTGTTGAGGGATGATCCATCAAAGGGGGATCTGAACAATAGAGACCATGTGGGAATTAAGGAGTTGTTAAGGAATCTCTTGGATTTTGATTTATTACCAATTTATACCATTCGATTTCTTGCTGATATTGGAACACATCCTATACTGAATTATCTCCAGTTATTACTTCGAGATATGGGCTTCACCACACTTATAACTAATGCTCTTACAATTCCCTATAACATGCTTTCAATCATAAGTATGTTTATGACTAGTTGGCTAACAGAGAAGACAAAATCAAAAGCCATTGTCCTTGCAATTATACCGACTTGGATTTTCGCAACTCTAATTCCTTTGAGATTATGGTCAGGAGCTCAGAAAAATGTATGGGGCACATTTTTTCTTTTTACTGTAATTTTGGGACATCCGCAAACTTCACCTATCACTATCAGTTGGTGCTCCTCTAATTCAAATTCAGTTAGAAAAAGAGCTATATCTGCTGCTTTAATTAATATGTCTTCGCAATTTGCAGGTATCCTAGCGAGCAATATTTATAGGGAAGAAGATGCTCCACTCTATCATCGCGGAAATTCTGTGTTGATATTATTTGCTTTCTTAGCTACAGCCTCCTGTTTTCTTACCCGTTGTTATTATATTAAAAGAAATGCTAAAAGAGAATTCGTTTGGGGTAAACTTTCTGCCGAAGAGAAAGCTATCTATATCAACACAACCAGTGATATTGGAAATAAGAGGTTGGACTTCAGATTTGTTTACTAATCTGTTTGCAGCTCTGATATATTATTATCAGCCAATTTATTTTCTATTTAAAAACCGTTTTTTAATGAATTGTTTTGGAAATGATAGAACTGCAAAAATTTAGCAAGAAGGTAGGTCCTGATCCATATAATAATTACTAGTAAGCTTTGGATAATATACAATACCAATTACAAGGTTGATAATAGCCCAAACCAATAATGATATCAAGTGTGTTTCCTTTGCTTTAGATGTTTTATATTCCTTCTTTGTTAGTGTCGTAATCTGTCTTCAATTGTTGTATATCGAGGCACAGGATCCTCAAGTTAAAATTCTGGTTGTTCCATTTAGATAATATTCTAATATTCTTAATTTTTATTCAGATTCTTTTATTTTGGAAATCTTCCCTTCTTCTCCTAACCATAAAACATCAATCTCACCGTTCCAGTCATTGGTAAAAAGCAGTATTCATCATAAAATCATTTCAAGTTAACTCATTAACAGTATACTGAATAGTGGTGTGCAAGACCATACAAGATAGTGTTGTGATGTAACCTGGTTTCAAAACTCCTCGATTTCCCCGCCCAAAAAACAATTTATATTAAGCAATTATTTTTCTTCTGATACCCATTAACTTGATAAACTTGTTGAATGATTATCTGGACACTATACTTTCTATAAAATTAAATTAGGTCATCAATTAAGCATTTAATAAAATCAACTAAAGTTTAAACCTCAAAATTGTACTATTACACTTCCTATGCTTTGTGTTTCAGTTGAGTCGCATACAAGGATTTATCCCCACCTGAAGAAACTAAAACCATGTTACCAATAGTTTATGGTGAGTCTATAACTTTGACTTGGGAAAATTGAGCTTTTGGTATGTTAAAAACTACTTTACCATTGATATATTATAACAGGACAAGTAAACAAATATTTTGATATCTTATTTGCTTAGTATTATTGTTAGCAAACTAATATTAAGAATATTTCGTTTTGTGTGATTTCGAATTATGTGCCCCGAAATAGTTGAGTCTATAAATCAATTGAAACTTGGATTAGTTACGCAATCACATAATAAGAAATAATTTTCAGCTGTAACATGGCCGGTCCTGATGACTCTAATGAACTACAAAGAATTATAAATAAGGGACTAGAAGAATAGTGGCAAAAATTGAACTCTCATATATAGTATACCAATGGATAAATATCCTTCACCTTGTTCAGAAATTTGGATAGGCGATTTGAAAGACTACAAATGTGCTTTAAGATTGGATCGTGAGGAATATGCGTCCATTTTACTATATGACTATGACTCGGATAGTACGGCTAGGTACTTATTTTGCGTATTATTTGATGATGAACGCCCTCATTGGAGGCTTCTCATTCGCGATGGTATTTTCCGATGTTACGACATCCTCAATACTGGCGGAGAATTTACAGAGATTAAATATCCCGGATACGTTGTTGTCAGAGATCGGGATACATTATCAAAACTTCATTGAAGCCAACCCGGGAGGTGTAGGGTACACTTACTCAAGAATAATTGATGGTAACTCTACTATCACGTTTAATGGTAAAGAATTCAGTTTAAGTTGCAATAAAGCAGATTTTGTTCTGGATCTCTTTCATAAAGGACACAATATCTGTCTCAACAGGAATGAAAGTTTCAAATGTCAAGGTTGCAGTGGAGAGTTTCTTGGTTATAGTAGTGCACAAAACTGTGATGGCAAATTTTTGAGTTGTTGTACACAAGAAGATCCTAACGGTGATTTGAAGTGTTTCTGTTATAAGAAGAGTGAAGCGCAGCATTTGAACTTAAGGTCAGCTGGGTGTTGTTCTTTTTAATAATCTTGTGTTCTTGTGAAGAATTTTCAGTGTATGGTCTCACAAACAAATAAGCAGAACCTTGAATAGGAAATGCATCGCTAACAATAATGTAGCGAACATGATATGTAAATTATATCTGAAGGTGAACGAACCATTTCCACGAGCAACATAAAGTGAGTGATTTATAATTATTTGTATAGGCGTGGAAAAGACGGTGATTTTATATGTGAGACAAGATTGTGATTTATGATCAACAAGATTTAAAATACTCTCACTACTTTCAAACTTGGTTTAATCACAGAAAAAACTCTGGTTGTCGCATATGTAGACCAATCTAGATATCTTTTTTCTAACTTCTCCGCGTCGT
Source organism: Teunomyces pallodes (assembly GCA_030556435.1). Lineage (NCBI taxonomy): Eukaryota > Fungi > Ascomycota > Pichiomycetes > Serinales > Debaryomycetaceae > Teunomyces > Teunomyces pallodes. The sequence goes on from JAKTUA010000002.1 coordinate 1,240,868, forward strand.
TTAAGTTGCTTTTCATCAGGGAACATAATCGACATAGAATTAATTTGATATGTATTTCACGTCTACATACTAAAGTACTAGTTTTCAATCTGTCTATTTTTGCTTGTTTAATCTCAGAAAACTTACACCATATTTTCAATGTTCACTAAATCACACAACATCTGTCCGTTTATTCATATCTGTAAATCTGATGGTTTTGAATAGATGTTTACTATTCTTTATGGACTACATATAATGTTGTATACTGAAATTCCTTAGAGACACCATACAGGTTGACTAAAAGATCCCAGTAGTAACAAGATAGTTAATCCAGCAGTCAATAGGTCCGTGATAATGTACCAGGGAGATATGTATCTGGATAGCCGGAGAATCTGCAGTCGGACGTAACACGGAGATTCGGTATTAATTACTGATTAGGACAGACGCCTTGAGACTGAAACAAGATGTCTGTAGACGTCTTGTTAAGAGAAGTCTATAAAGGGAGGGAAGTCGGTCAATATGTGTAATGAGGACTTTGACGAATATAGATTCAAGAATAAGACATCAACAATACAATGCTTAATCAAAATGAACAAGGTCACCTCTTCACTCAGTTACAACTGAGGATGCATCATACGCCACATACTTATCGTGTGAAAGTATCTCTAAGTCAACCTGTACGTTATCTCTAGGAATCTCAGTATACAACGTGAATATACCCGATGATAAGAATACTAGAAAAATGGAACAACCAGAAATCGCACGTGAAGACACTGTACCTATATACACCACCGTTGAACCCAAATTACAACAAGATGTAATATTAGACGGAACCACCGGTACTTATACAGTGATATAGAAGGTAGATTGCAACGGTTCTCGGTTATACTTTACTTGATGACTGAATATTTATATTCGCGCATTCTGCCGGTTAACCGATTTCGTAAAAAGCGTTCAAAAAACTTTGTATATTGAGAATTATTTGAATATTACTACATGCTTTCGAGGACAAATATACGAGTAATTTATGGAACTACAGATCATTGACTTTTAATTTCAAATGTAAAATTATGTTGCAATTTACTTATATTTACGTTTCATTTGTCCTGTACGACAGATTACATCTATTTGTATCAATCTAGTAAAATGTAACATGGTATGTGTAAGTCACCCTACTAGCATTTTATCATTGTACAACTATAATCAGGCATTGTAGCCATGAGCAAAAGTCAGGTCATGGTATTTTACGTATAAATACTGAGTACTTTGTAACATTTGACAAAAACAATTATCAATTTTAATGTCTTCTTACATTTTAAATAGGTACTTTGCTAAAGCTATTTTGATAGCTTTATTGCTCGTGCAAGTGAATGCTGACCCGTTACCCCTTACTGCAATTAAAGTATCGGACAATTCAACCTTCGGCAAAATATACTTCCCACCTAACGAATTTTTTCCGCAGGTATATGTTTTTGAGACACCTCTTATACCATTTACTGATTCCGTAACATTTACTGTGGAGAATCGTTACCTAAAATCCAATACCTACAAAGGAGTACAGTATATTGATAATTGGTACGAAGTGAACGGTATTAATTCCGACCCAGCTACATGGATATTTGGCGGTGACGTAAGCCACCAACACGTACCCCGTTGGGAGTTTGTTAATCCGTGGACTTTTGAAACAAGCGCATCCCCTAATTCGGGTGATGTTCTCACTTGGGACTACCACAGAACAATAGCATCGTGTTGCTCTGCCGGAAGCAATCGATACATGATTTCTGACGGGACGGTTAGTGGCTGCATACAGGTACGTTTTGTATGGGGAGATGGGCTGCTTCCACCACGTCCTCCACCATCTCCACCATCTCCTCCACCACCTGTCTATCCTCGTCCTCCAGCACCCGCCAATTGGAATAGAAAATTAACTGCAATCAGAGTATCGGATAATACAACCCTTGGCGTAATAGACGCTGATTTAAATCAACTTACCGATAAGACTGTTAAGATGTACTTTGGAAGTTCTTCTCAGGTATCATTTTACATCCAAGATCATTTTCTTTGTGCCCAACCGGTTCTGGATCATTCATTTCATTTAACAATTGACAACACGCCTGATCTCGAATTTGAAAATGATCTTAAGGTACCACCGTGGGATGACAATTACGCTTTCATTAATCCATGGACATTAGAGTATTCCGATGGGCAATATGGGGATATTCTTAGTTGGAACTACAAAACCACAGTGGCTTATGCCTGTCTACTTAGTGGTGAATATCCACCATACTCCATTTCGCTTGAAAATAAGGGTCATTGTGCACCAATACGACTTCTATATGGTGCTGATAGTATGCCTCCTCCCCCTCCCCCTCCCCCACCTGCACCTTCCTCTACACATTATACAACCACTGTATTGACAACAAATGCTAATAATAATGTGAGAACAAGATCGGCTGTGATTGATGTTTCTACCAATCCAGGTGGTCAATGGACTACACATACTTCATTGCTTCCATTACATACACCTACAACAT
>JAKTUA010000028.1:0-16910 GCA_030556435.1 Teunomyces pallodes
CCAACCACCGGACCTGTTACTACCATCACCATTACCAGCGATGTCACGGGTACCATTACTACTACCCTTCCACACAGCTCTGGTGAAACAGAAACCGTTGAAATCATTGTTCCTCCAACCATTGGCCCGGTGACCACGGTTACGTCCACTTGGACTGGAACCGGCACTACAACCAGAACCTTGCCTCATAATCCCGACGAAACTATCACGGTCGAAGTTGATGTTCCTACCCCTGTCCTCATCAGCTCTGCTACCCCATACTACGGTAATTCATCAACAATTGTTACATCGTTTACACCAGTTACTGATAGCCATATTATCACAAGTGAGACAGGTACTACGCCAACAAATGCTGTCCCACATTCCAGTTCAGTTCCATCGAATGGTAACACCCCATCCAATGGTAACACCCCATCGAATGGTAACACTCCATCCAATGGTAACACTCCATCCAACGGTAACACTCCATCGAATGGTAACACTCCATCCAATGGTAACACTCCATCCAACGGTAACACTCCATCCAACGGTAACACTCCATCGAATGGTAACACTCCATCGAACGGTAACACTCCATCGAATGGTAACACTCCATCCAACGGTAACACTCCATCGAATGGTAACACTCCATCCAATGGTAACACTCCATCCAACGGTAACACTCCATCCATGCCAATCATTCAACACTCCCAAAGTACACCTACTGGTCCACCAACTATCAGTGATTATGGCAACGGGTCTGGCAGAGTTACTATTTCTGGCACAGTTTTCTTGATTCTTTTCTCACTTGGTTTCTTTTAACCAATTTTGATTTATTTTCTTAATTTCTTTCCAATTTTTCACGCTTCAAATAGGATACAGAGGTTCTACTAATGTACTATTGAAGCATATATTTGAAGAATATCACTATTTTAATTTCTTCTACGTGCATCTTGGAGCATGCCTCAGATATACTTTATATACTTGATTTATGTATTATTCAAATACTACCTTTTCTATACTCGTTCTGAATAATGTGTCTGGAAGCAAACATAAATGTAGAAAAACCAAAATCATATTCTCAATATAACTAAGCAACAGAATAAATGAAATGTCACTGCGAGATATAAAGACAGCAATGATAATTTTGAGACTTTGTTATGAAGATGTCAAAAATTATCTGTTCGAAACATTTCCATTGCATCTATAGTTGAAACTAAAAGGTCTGATCGAAGTGAATATTGTTGCTGATTCTTTTAAAGCGCTAGATGTATTCAAATTGAACATAGAAGTACTTCCCAGAGTATACTGAGTTGATTTGGCTGGTTGAGTTTCATCTTATCTATTTCGCTGGATGTAACCAAGATCGATGAGCCGTATACTTAGTGGTAGTTTGTAAGGTTGTACCCCTGGTGCTTTGTGTTATTTGAGTTGAAGATTCAGCAGATAGATCTTCAAAAGGATGTGAAAATTCATCAACACCAAAGGTATGCCTTCTCGTATCCATCGAAAATCAAGAATATTCCTGTTCTTAACTGAAGGAGCTTGTTTTCTTTTTTTGTCTGAACAGAAACTAGAGGTAACAACCGTAAATGTCGTTTTAGTATTTCAGGAAACAGTAACTGAGGCACCCTTGACGATGTAACAATTAAATAAACTAATAGAAATCACCGGGAATACTAAAACTGAAGTTCGAACCAGAGAATACTGAGACAGAGATGTCAATCGGATTCACAACAATCACAGGTTTGATGTTAGTTATCGTCGTTCTCATAAAAGCTATACGGGTTGAAGTGATTGCAGTTGATGTATTTTCCACCACCAAACAACACCCATTGGGACCAACCAATAGTGGGAAGTTAATTGTATATTCGACAGGAGGTCTTGGTAATACACATTATCATAAGTAGTATTGCATGTCATTATCTATTTAAGTGGAGTTGGAAATCATGAATTGATTTGACAAAACGCCTCCCAGATTGAGCAGAAGACTCAAAAATTTAGCAACCAGACATGTACTTTCTATTGGAGGTATTGTTGTTTCTGGGAATCTCCTATGCATTGTGGAATAAGTTTTGTAATTCATATAGAAATCCAGTCGTGTCTTTACAAATCACATTCCCAGCCAAGATATTGATTACAATTCACCACTGAAGTATTCTTTTTCAGATGCAAACCGTTATCAGAAAATACTTCAAAGGGGTAAATTTGTGTAACCCAAAGGATCATACTTCTAGCAAATCACTTCGTGAAACGTGACTGCATTTTGTAAGGTAATGTCAATTGTCAATGAATTCTCGCCTTAGTACCAAGTAAAGGTGCCCAGTGGCCGGACGGTACTAGCACGAATTCAACTGCACTATTTGTACCACGTCCATTAAAACACGTTGGAAATAAGCTATATCATTTGATGCTTGTTGTGATCAAATCAACGATTGCTGTCGCAACGAGGCGTAACCCAGAATATCTTACCGTCTCTAGTTCACTGAAAAATTACACTTAGCATAAGTTCTTGTATCGGTATTACCGTTAAATGTGCTATTCTGGTGTCTTTGAATGCTAAGTGGGTTTCCAATTTTTCTGATCGACTAACGAGGCCAAAATCTTTTCAATAAACAAATTGGGTTAAGTGTGACCAAAAGGTCCAAGTTACATAATTAATACTTGACATCTAAGTACGGGTTAGAATCCCTTAATACTCTCCTTTGGACCAGAATAAGAGAGTTCTATCGGCCAATTCTCATGTTTCTAATAGAGGACTTTTTTTTGACCCCAACAAACAGAATGCTACATTGAGAATGCTCCCATAATGAAATAAGAGGAACCAGGATTCATGTTTGCTGTATATTGTAATACCTGGCGGTCAGTTTGGAGTCGTACGCTGGTTGCTCCATCTAATCAGAGAACAAGCTGATTGGGGCGGTACATATTCTGATATAGTAAGGTATATATATGATCCACGGTGCAAGGTAAGGAACACTGACTGGCATACGGGTTATAGTTCTGTAGGTACGCGTGCTTCACCTGATTTCGTCGTTGAATTATTTTTCCAATCCACACACTAAATTACATAATTTGAGGAAAAGTACACTCCCTCACTGAAACTTCAAAAGCTGAAAACAACCTTTGTAAAGGAAATCTGAGCTAGGACCCGAATAAACCCCTTTGTATCGTGATGTTGTTGACATAGTTATTCATTATTTTCCGATACATTTAGCTGAAGTAAGACATTCACAAACCTACGCCTGAGTTGTTGAAACTACACCAGAAATCGACTATGGACTAAACTCTAGCAGAAAGGGTGTTATATCTCATTTGTTTTGTGAAGTCTAATACTTTTAGCCTAATTTAGGAAATTTCAAGACAGAATAAGGTCCATTTTGTATTGACCACGCTATTTCACGCCTGTTTGCAAATATTGCGGTCGGACGTCTCTCACTGTCCTTCTACTCATTATGTGTCAAATGATACCGATTGAAGAATTCTCGTATCCTTGCGTCTTGCAATAAACAACAGCTTGGAGACACAACTAGTGACATTGACTTACAAGTTATCATTCGTTGTGATTATTTTTACTGTGAGTCGTGCTTATTTCCAGTCCATACCAGACAGAGATTTTCTGCTTTTCATTTCACATTATGAATTTCTGAAGCATTTCCTTCTTATATTTCTAACTTGCTTCTTCCTACTCAGTTGTAGCTCTATCAAATGCTTGTCTTGAAAGTGACGCCAAAGCTAAACTTAGAGGTTATGTATGCAATATCATTTCATGCGTAATGTTGACAAACAACTTAAATTTTGCCGAGAGAGAACCAGAAACAAGTATTAAGAAAAATTGATAATTGACAACAAGTTCTCAATATATTCATTGGTAGACGAGAAATATACATAATCATTCCTGGAATGTAGGTTATCATTTGCCAAACACATGTGAATGCTAATTCGGCTTTCATACGTGTGTAGAATCTAATTTTAGACTCACAGCTTAAAAAGATGAGCAATGTTTTGACCGTTTGGATGATCCCAAAGCTGTATTTCACTAGTACAAAGCAGTAAAGGTTGGTTGCTACGTATTTTCTTTGCACATACTTGCAAAAACATCCAGCAATTTTTTCTAAGTAGAGTATGCTTCCCTTATAAGAAACAACTTCAACTTGATAAATCTACGAAAGTTGTTAGATCTGGTGATTACAATTTTATTTCTAGAAAGATAGGAATCAATAGTCTAGTTATAGTTTACACTGCTAGGTCCTCATAATATTTAGAGAAGTGGTTAGCGGGTGTTATTCTAAAAGGATTAATTTAACAGATGACATTTGCACTGAAGGTCGTAACAGTCAAACACTACAATTCCAAGTTCTTTGATATTTCAGAGGTTCTGAAACATTGATTCCGGGAACAGTAATTAAATTTGGTTGAGCACTTTTTCCAAATTTACTGCTAGCTACCACAATGACGTTGGATATCATCGATCCCCGATAGTGGGATCTAGACCCCAATTTTGTGAAACAATTTTTCCACCGAAAATTTTACACTGAATAGTTGGTTAAAATCCAATATTGAACTGCCAGATATGAAAGAATGAACGAACCAACGATAAGGTGATGACAACATCAATTGGGTTCAGTAACAACATATGACTTGTACTCAGTGCCTGGAATTACTCAGTTTGGAGAACGATAAATGCGATTAGGTGCATACGAAGTCAATTTTCTGGCACAGTGATTGGATTACTGCCATAAAGACACGGCCCTCTTCAAATATCATAAGATAGTGTTTAACCCCTAGTTTGTGGGAGAATGGAAAACCAGATAATAATGGTTTGGTTTAGCAAGTGAGTCAACATATTAGAATTTTCAATCACTTTGTGGATTAACTAAGTAATGTTACAGCAATGATTCTAAATTAAATTAGATTGTTTTTCATGCTACTTAAGTAGGAAAGATAGAGGTAATATGATGAACTAAAGGAAAAAGACGTTTAAATACTTTTCTTAATGAAGGAGGTTAAATCACTGTGAGTTGCCAGATACTTCTAATTGTGAGATAAAAGAGCTATATACCGTATAGTGTTGTCTTATATTTAAGTTGAACTCAATTCAAGGGGAATTACAACCTTTTTTACATGGATTTCAAGCTATACTTAAGCATCCTTCCGTAGTTCTTCTGCGTCGCCGTTTAAAATGTATTATACTAACCAAATCCATGCATTCAAGTGTATCAGTGTATCAATTTTGTCTCAGAGTGCATGATTCTAATACATATTGTTTATCATAAAGTAAACCAAGTAATATATACAAATTGACTAGAAGTCTTACATAGAGCTTATCAAAGCGGATTTTTAAATATTAGATCTATTCATGGAATATTCTCTCAATATTATCGTACCGAGGGAACTTAGTAGAAAGTTACCATTATTATTTCTTAATAAAGGATATAATTTGGAGTACAAGGATAGCATCAAACTTATCACCTTTAGAACCCTACACTGCAGGCCGTGTTTGATGAAAGTCACAGCTCAAACTTGTGAAGCAAGAAGGAATTGATAGATTACTGGAATCAAATAGATTGCGTCAAGAATCCAAATCATCGAAAAACAGACTCAAATGGTTTGCTGAATGATCTTACACAAAAAAACATTTAAAGTAAGCGATTTCTAAGTAGCCACTTTTGCGTTTCTAAACCAAGAATAAAAATATAAATATTGTGAAGAAATCGTACTAAGTAATAATGTTAATACAACAATACTAATACTTGGAACGTTCATAGAACCTGAAATATTTCATTTAGCATAATATTCAAAAGACAAATTGAAATTCAGTGATACCGAAAAAACAAAAAACACATATACAAGGAATTGATATTACTCAAATTAAGAACAAGACAACTAAAAAGAATGAAATTCCACTCAAATATTTTGTAATTAACAACTTGTTGGAATTTCCTTCAAAAGTAATAGCATTCGAAGTAGAACCAGTACCTTCAGGTACTAGAGAAGAGAAGGAATTGGATGTAGTTCTAACACCACTATCACTATTCGCCTTACCAGTACTTGTGTAACCAATTTCTGAACTCAACGTTGGAGAACTTGTGGTAGCATAATGTTCAATTTTTGATGATGTATCCGAGTCCTTGAAACTTAAAGGAGTTGATGGTTTGGTTTCTGGTGTATTGTTCACAATAGTAGTGGTAGAGACTGTAGGATTAATGTCGAAAGTCTTAGTCGCAGGGAAATGATTAGAATTGGCATTGTCACTAGAAATACCACCCTTCGAAGCAGTGAATGTACTTGAAACACCAGGTGTAACATAAGTTACTGATTCCTTGGAATTGTAGTCAGCATTTGATATAATAGAAGTGGAATATGGTTCAGAAGTGGAATATGGTTCCGATGAAGTAGACGAGTTCCAAGGCACGGTCATCGACAAGCTTGATAAAGAGCTTAAACTTGCAGTACTAATACTAATTGACGGAAAAACAGATTCCGAGCTAGCAACTGGTAAGATCGACGTGGTTGTGTACAACGAGCCGTTGGAGTCAGTCGAGATGAGAACATCTGCAGATTCGGTAGAAACGGAACCGTCGCTGTTGGTGGTGGTGAAGGTCGTGGTGTACTCGGTCAAATGAGGGAAGATCGACGTGGTTGTGTACAACGAGCCGTTGGAGTCAGTCGAGATGAGAACATCTGCAGATTCGGTAGAAACGGAACCGTCGCTGTTGGTGGTGGTGAAGGTCGTGGTGTACTCGGTCAAATGAGGGAAGATCGACGTGGTTGTGTACAACGAGCCGTTGGAGTCAGTCGAGATGAGAACATCTGCAGATTCGGTAGAAACGGAACCGTCGCTGTTGGTGGTGGTGAAGGTCGTGGTGTACTCGGTCAAATGAGGGAAGATCGACGTGGTTGTGTACAACGAGCCGTTGGAGTCAGTCGAGATGAGAACATCTGCAGATTCGGTAGAAACGGAACCGTCGCTGTTGGTGGTGGTGAAGGTCGTGGTGTACTCGGTTAATGAAGGGATTGTTGGAAGTTGCACTATAATGGTAGCGGTTTCACCAGGAGTTGCTGTTATTGTGGTAGTAGCTGTTTGGAAGCCAGTCCAGGTGGTAGAGGTAGTGATGGTCGGTATTGGAACAAAAATTTCAACAGTCCTAGTGTTACCAGTTGCTGTATTGTAAGAAAGGGTTGTGCTAGATGTAGTAGACCCAGTCCAGGTGCTAGTTGTGTTTACCACCACATTACCATTGGATCTAGGTGCATTGAATGTATCGATTTTCCAATTTTGGTTGGTATTATGGTTTTCAACTCCCAGACCTCCGACACATTGGTATTGGTTGGTATAATTGGTCACATTCAATTTATTCAGATATGGCAAATCCAAGTATGGACGGTATCCTGCTGGTATGTTTGAATAAGTGAAGATATAACTGTTTGCAGTACATTCCCCTTGGATTGGAAACGAGGTAGATGATCCAGCGGCAAGCCATGGGTTGACTTGATTAGAAAAATAAGCATGCACCTGAGTGCAATCAATTCCATCCTTATCAAAGGTCATACCCAAAGTTCCCGATTGTATACCATTTGTACACCCAGGACCCAGTGTTGTCAAGTATGTTGTACTACCATCTATCTCATAACCAGCATGTGTACCGAAAGTTGGATTATTATCACTCAGCCAGTAGGAATTTCTGAAGTTTGTAGTTGTGCTGATTTGATTTGCACCATCATTAAATGTAATTGTATTTTGACCAACTTGGTACACCTTTGCACATTGCAAATCAGCAGGATATCCAGTGAAACCGTTGTTGAATCGTATAATGAACGTAACCTCACCAGTTGCAGACGCTTTTGGATTTACTGTATCGGCAACGGTACAAATAAGCTGTGTCGAAGTACTGCTTTGAGCACTCCATGTTGTCGAACATTTTGCATATGTATCTTGACCGACATTTAAATTGAAATCCCCAATATAACTACCACGAACGCATGGCAAGGTTAAAGAAAAGGTATCCCCAGGCAGAAGGTAATTGATATTCCAATTCAAAGTAACTGTCCAAGGGTCGTAAGGATCACCATTACTGCCGCCATAGTAAGGAGTAATGGACTTAATTCCCGTAAATACCCCGGTGACTTGTTGCGAAGTGACCGTTCCCAAAACAGTTGCTATGTACAAAAGATTTGAAAATAGCATTATCTTTTTTGAGCTGTTAAAATCTGATTTGAATAATATTACAATTTTACACAATATATACTTTCTGTTGCTTTACATAATAATTCAAGCGTTCGGAGAAAAAGAAATACTAAAGTTGTAACCACAGCTAAATCTGTTGACAACTATTCCAAAACTGATGGGATATTATTTTTAAAAATTTTTTAGAAAATATTACTGATGCAATTCCATGGTATATTCCGAGATAATATTCTGGAAAATGTTATTGGAATGATAAGGTAAATGGCTACAATTCTTAATGAGCTAAATCTTTTAATATTTATGGATAAGTACTATCACATATGACACCTTCAACAAGATGACGAAAGATACATGTTGCTATTCACTTACAAACCAGTTCCATGTGATATAAAAAATATTTTGGAATTGATGCGGCATCGATGCATGAAAGAATAAAGTAAAATTTTCTTGGAAAGTTTACGAAAGCCAAATAATAGTTCAATTACGATGAATTCCGTTGGTGTGATCGTATTGTTTTTCTTGATAACGAAGAAATTCCAAAGTATTTTGGCGATTATTATGATAAATTTGTTTTATAAAAATTAGCAATGAAATTGATACAATTAAAATAAACCAATTTCAGATTGTAGTATTCTTTTTAGGGAAGGCGGAATGAACCTCCGGTCTAATAATGATAAACAACAAAAAATACATAGGTAGAACCTGGAAGCTACATTTGAATCACATATCAGACCATATTTACACTGATGGTACGATATAGAATTAATGTTGATCATGTTTACAGGTATTCATATTCGAATTTTGAATTGATACGCGGAAAGAAGACACAAGGTTGCCTCTAGGTTTTCATGAAGGTTTGGAAGTATTCCTTATGACCACCATACTTTGGCGCCAAGCAAATCACCACAAAGGCGCGCACAAAATCGATTGTTAGCAATAAAGTAGCTGTAGGAAACCTACGTATTTGGGATACATAGCTCAATAAGATCAACGACAGTTTGGTTATTGTTATCAAGTCAATTACAAATTCCCTTTCGTGTATTTATTGTTAAGATGGTTAACAACAGAAGGTAATTCTACTTTATTGACAAACTGGTGTTTTTTTTCTTTCTTCCTAGGCAGTTGCTTCATATCAACTCAGAAATTCATTAAATAATTGAGCATTAGCATAAACTGGTAGTTGATATACGATTAAGTGGGAAATTGGTTTGCGTGTATTGAGCTTCACTCCACATTTTAGAGTAACATCACGGATTTTTTTAGTAAAGTGACAAGCTTCCAAACCCAGCCATTTAGCAAGGGTTTACGCTCCTACAGGCAAATACCGACGCGCAACAAACTATGGGATTATTCTATAGCTGGGACACAGTAAATGAGTTAGAAAGTTACCTCAGCATTTCTAACAAGTTTTAAAAGTTTGAAGTATAGATGTGGCCCTCGTATACTACACCTGGGGGTATGACAGAAAGATTGGCAGCTAACTAAAATGTCTAGAAACACTTTTCAATTGAATTGACTGCACATTAGTATTGCTTCGGCAAATCAAATTACTTTGCTCCGGGTAAATTCAAAATTGAACTGCGGTTAGGATCACGGTTTAGTAGGAAAATATATCCCTGATGGCGTTCTCTCACAGTATGTGTAAAACCTAATTACACAATACGAACCGAGTAAAAGAAATGCTTGTATGTAGGTCAAACATTTAAGTGGGCTATTCAGCACATGAATATATCTGTGGTCTAACTGCAATTGCTAATGATCTTAGTAGTGGGCATCTCAACATGAAGAGGAACTGTCATTGTTACAAAGACTTAAAACAATTGGTTTAATACTCAGAACAAGAATCCATCATTATTCTTATTGGCCGCTGTGACAAAATGTGGGACATCATGTTACGATTGCTATCCGCGGTTTCTCCACATGCTGAAGAATCTGTTATAACAATAGGATGAATAATTCTTATTCAAATATAGACTGTATGGTTCAAAGAGAAAAGTTTTGTGTCAAATTATGTTTATGTTGCCTTAAGCATATAGGATGTTGCATCGTGTTGGTTATTAAGATATTTTCTACACGGCTGGACACGACAAACGTGCCGTGGCAAATAATTAAACATGAAACACCCCTATTGTCAGGATTATTTCGCAGAGTCCCATTACTTTTCGGTGACCAAATTTGTTGTATATGAGATTTCTTAGAAGACTACATAAAGGATTGATTAAGAAATCTCAGCTGAAATGTTAATCCAGCAGTATATAGGTCCGTGATACTATACCAGAAAGACATTTTACGTGTGTGAACGAGACTTGGGCTGAGACCAGAATAGATTCTGATATGAGACTTCACGAATGCAATTTATTAACCAAAGCCACCTCGTAACTCAGCTAGAACTGAGAATGCTTTAAGTTATGGGCCAAATTAACGGACTTGAAACTCCAACTGCAAATTGGTTAACTTGTTCCGAAACCTAAATTTTGTGGGTTGAATGGATCGCAATGACCTTGAACTCGAATGTAAATGGACTTTGTGGACATCATGATCATGGATCCTCTTTATTCACTACATATCCACTCGTTACCGCTCAAAGGCAAGGTTAGCCTGGAGATATATGATTCCATGATGGAACTTGTTGGAATGACTTACAAGATCTTCTCTTAACTACGGTTTTGAAGTCTAATAAGAACTATAAAAGTGAAAAGCTTACGACTGGTAAGGAGATGTGTGACCGCCCTAAAACAACCTACGACCCTGATTTCAACCCGGAGTTTGCCAAATTGGGAAGGGCTCCTTGCGCACAGGCCGAGAAGGCTTCCACTCCGACTGAGTTACTTCGGGCGTTTGGAGAGTTTCCCGGTACGTATATCCACAGTCCATTGTTTTTCATGTTAAGTAGTGGGTTTTTCCTCCATCCTTTCCCATACATGCTTCATCATCTCCTATCCGATCCTGTTTGCTTTACCGACTGGACATGGGAGAAGTTTGGCAACGTGTTCGGCAATATCCCAACCTTGGGTCTCCCTCTGGAGTGATCAATCTTGTCCACAGAGAACGTCCCCGCCAGGGATGGTCATCTCTGGGGAATTCTCGTGAACCCAGATGCTACTTTTGCAATAAGCTTGGTCATGTGAGATCTAACTGCTCTATAGAGAAGGATTTCCCTCTCCAAACTTTGAAGGTACTTTAACAATCACCTCCAAGTCAAATCCTATCACCGGAATTCCTGATAACTCTTGAATCTGGAGCATCCCTTCACATTTGCAATAAATGTCTGTACCTTCACATCTTTACACCTGTTTCGGGCACTGTTGAAAGTTTCAATGAGGAAATTGCTTATATCTTCGGAAAAAGCGACATTATTTCAGGCACGAGAAACTGTGTTAGTGATTCCTGATGTATAGTATGTTCCAGACAGCTATCACAACCTTCTTGCTCTGTCACGACTTTCGGACGTGTTTGATGATAAACTTATTGTCACCACTAAGATGATTTACTCTTATCGTCTTGGTATGCCGCTTACGCAGAACCGGTGAACAATTTGTATGCTATTCTGCTTCCATTTAAAAAAGTTCTTGAGTCAGTCCATGACATCGCTAATCTTACCCACTGAAAAAATCTACATGTTCGACTTGGACATCATTACGGCCAAACTTCTACAGAGGTTCAATCCTGATCTTAAGATTGATTCTCTGGCTCTTCCTTGGAGGTTTGTTACACATATGCCCTTTCTAAGGCTGATGGACACTATCCGAAGGCCACTACCTCGGACTCTGTGAATGCTAAGCTTCCGCTTCAGTTAGTGTGTTCTGATGTCCAAGGTCCCCACTCTCCGAATGGCTTTAATTCATCTGCCTGGTAAACCCTTGTCGTTGTGGATGTTTCTACGATCTACTTCCTGGTGTATCTCTTAGCCAAAAATTCTGACGCGTCGGATCTACTTCGCGAGTTTATTGACTATGCAGAGCCATTTTACTGACTATGTTTATCGGGTATCTCATCTCCGTACAGATAGTGGTGGTGCATTTACCTTCCGGGTTTTTGAAAAGCATCTCCTGCTGACAGGAATCACTCATGAACGAACCATCCCCGTAGTTCTCATCAAACCGGGCGTGTGGAACTTGCTATTTGGACGGTATCGGCAAAATTGCGTATCCTTCTTATTGGATCTGGCCTTCCCAACGCGTTCTGGCTGGAACTTGCGATGTATGCTCCGAATTTGATCAACGGGTATCCGAAACGATCGCTTAGTGATAATGAAGTATCCTCGATTGTAACTGAGTGAAGTGATGACCTTGTTCATTTTGGTTGAGCATTGTATTCGTGATGTCTTATTTAGAATATATATTCTTCAGAGTTATCCGTAAAAATATGGACAGATTTCCCTCTCATTATAGACTTCTACTGACAGAGGCTTAATCATCTCCAGGCATCGTGTTTCAGTCTCGAGGCGTCTGTACCTAATCGCTGGGATATGCTAGATCTCCGTGTTACATCCAACCGCTGTCTCCGGCTAACCTGATACATATCTCCTCGATATATTATCACGGACCTGTATACTGGTGGATTGATTCATATATATCAACTAAGATTTCTTAGTCAATCTTGTATATCATCTTCTGAGTAATATCAGTATACAACAGATAAATCGCCTCGTGAATGTTGGATGGGTATGGATGGATCTCGTCCGTTTAAAGACGTTTGAATAACGTGTGTTTGTTACCATTCCTCCTGCTCGTCGACTTGGTAAGACTGACCTCTCTGCTGTGTAAGGTGTCATGGTTGATATTTCTTGCAACCAACATGAATTCCGTATCCTTAATCCGGTACAACGACGGGTTGTTGTGAGTAATGATATCAGGTTTGAAGTAAACGTTCTCCCTTATTACAACCTACCTTTAAAGAAAGATGGTGTTTCTGTCCGAACTGAAGTCAATTTTCGACCACCTCACCAGTCTAACTGGTGTGTCCACTTTGTCAATGCTAACATCCTTGCCGGATATATTGCCTATGGAAGTCGATGGTGGGCCACCTACATTTTGTTTACCTGTTCATGCTCGTACAAGTCCTGATCTTGATGATTTCCTGCTCCTTGCTCGGCACAAAGACCTACTTGAAAAAAAACCTGTTGACTTTCTCTCCACAACCGCCACGAATTCTGTGTGTTCTGCTGGCTCCGGACCGGATGACTTTCTGTTGAGGTCTTATCATGTACTGGATGAACGGGCTCTCCACCGGGGGATCTCCTTAACGAACAGCCATTTGTTCTGCCTGATGCTGGACCTTCATCGCCCCCTTCGACGATGGCTTATAGAGGGAATTTTTAAGGCTTGCGGGTTTGTTCTCACAGGATCAATGCAAGTAGTGGTCCGAGGGAAGGTAAACCTTGCTATCTCGCTTGTGCAGAAGTCAAATAAACTGGCCCTAGACAGTAAGCCTTACAAGGACAAAGTCGTGTTGTATGGTTTTGATTTTAGACTAAACCCAGCTCACTTTATGAGAGGGCATGCATATGTTATTCAGTCACTTCGTGAAACTCCAAATACATACAAGTAGGCAATGAAAAGCATCGACAACCCATAATGGGAGAGAGCTATGAAGAAAGAGATGGATGCTCACTATGAGAATGGAACAGGGGAATTGGTCGATCTACCTAAGGGAAGGAAAGCTATAGGATGTCGATGGGTCTTTAATATCAAGGATGATGGCAGATATAAGGCAAGTCTTGTGCCCCAGGGGTTTTCACAGAAACATGGGGTTAACTATCTTGAGAGATTCAGTCCAGTAATCAGATATGAATCTGTTAAGATCTTTCTAGCAGTCTCTGCCAGAACTGGAAAGACAATACATCAGGTGGATGTCTCGACTGCCTTCATGGTGTGGTTGAAGAGAAGCTCTATATGATGCAACTAGAGGGATATCTCAGAGTCGTGCAGTGGGAAAGCATGCAAGCTTTAGAGATCCCTCTATGGAGTGAAGCAAGCACCCCTCTGTTGGAATAAGACAATTAATGAAGTGATCACTGGACAAGGGTTCCAGAGTTTACCACTTGAGCTTGGACCTTATGTGAAAGATGATGTTATTCTAGGACTTTGTGTGAAAAGTGATGTTATTTTAGGACTTTATGTTGATGATGGTTTGATTGCAGGAAAGCTGGAAGCTTCGATTAATAAGACCAAGAATTTCCTCTCGGAGAGATTCAAGATGAAAGTCTTGGGGCTTGTTAAGAAATTCCTTGGGATAAACATACAACAAGGTAAGTATAGAGTGAATATCTATACCCAATATTATGTAGCAAAATTACTCCAGGAGACTGGTATGTCAGATTGCAACTCGGCGAAGGCTCCTATGATAAAAGAGGTGGACTTGGATGCAGTAGGAAAGGGTGATAAATTATGCAAGGTTACAGAGTATCGATCCATTGTTGGTGAATTCCTTTTTGTTGCCAACGCTGTACGGATGGACACCATCTTTGCTGTTGGAATGTTTAGCAGATACTTCAATAAACCATATGAGAAACACCTCCAGGCTGCCAAACACGTGCTTAGATATGTGAGAGGAATGCATAACCGTGGTTTAGTTTTTGAAGGGGATGGAAATTTTGATGTGTATTGCGATGTTGATTGGGTTGGTGATAAGGGTGGCAGGAAGTCGGTAGCTGGATATGTGGTGAGGTACAACGGATCTCCTATCTCATGGATGAGTATGAAACAAACTGTTGCTGCTCTTTCAACTACTGAGGCAGAATATATCAGTTTGACCGAAGACATCAAGGAAGTACTCTGGCTACTTAAAGTGTTTGAAGAACATAAGCATCCACCTGAACTCCTGATTGTAATTCATGAAGAGAACGAAAGTGCCATCAAGTCCACCTAGAACCTATACAATCATCAAGACATGAAGCACCTAAGTATTAGACCTCCCTTCATTAGAGTTGAGGTTCCCTGTTCATGACGCGTCGGTGTGGTTATCAGGAATGAAAGACTAGCAGAATTAAGGGAAGGTTTTGTATACTGAAATTTCCTAGAGACAACATACAAAGTTGACTTAGAGATCTCAGTAGTTACTAGATAGTTAGTTCAACATTATTCAGGCCCTGGAAAACATACTTGAAGAGATGTCTGAGACCCGGCGGTCTGGTAGACATTAGTTGGTCTGGTAGACATTAGTTGGAGATACAGAAATCTAAAGACTGAAACAAGATGCCTGGAGATGATTAAGCCTCTGTCAGTAGAAATCTATAGAGAGGGAAATCTGTCCATATGTGTAAGGATAACTCTGAAGAATATAGATTCTGATATAATATTCCACGAATATAATACTTAATCAAAAGGAACAGGCCACCTCTTTACTCATTTAGAACTGAGAATGCATCAGTAATCCCATTTTATGTAGTGATTACATAAGTATAATGTCACTCCAATGTTAACAGTAATAAATCCGTATGTAGATTCCTAGAAAATGTACCAAAGCGCCATGTCACGTGGATTTAGGGAAATGAGCGGGAAGTTGGAGAAATAACGTTATGACCGTGGTACAAATCGGCAGACTAATATCAGATCCTATTATTAATTGCGTTAGTCAATGTAGTTAGGATAGGCCTACTTAATGGAAGAAGTTACCGTTGTGTTGAGAAAATAGATTGGAAATTAATAGAATTAAGTTAAAAATTAAAAATTTCAAGATATTGTGTAAGGTGGAACAGCTGATAACCATACGAGTTATGGTGCCCATTTACAGGGATATGGAAGGCAGATTATAACACACATATTTATAGGTCATTATCTTCCTTCCACCCTCTGCCTCTTCACTTCGGTAAATGCTCACTGGTTGCAAAATGTTTACCTACTAACATTTATACCCCTTCACCTCCCCAATCCCTTTCCTTCCACGTTTTTCACAATTAGAGACTAGGAGAGTGCTACTTCAAGGGTGCTTGGTATTGCTTATATTCCCACCATTATTGGAGGAGCAGTTTTATCAGCACCTAGATAATACACTATGTCCTACATACTGTTCGGTTACCTAACGTGGTCATCCACATTCAACATTACTTAGCCACTTCATACATCATTAACAATATTCAGTTATCTCATCTCTTTGAATCCTAGTATGCAAAACTTTTAACCACAATATTTCTATACTTCGTCATCGAGTATCGAAGAATCCTGAAGCAAACTTAAATCTCTTCAACAAAGCTTCTCTATGATACGTATCAATCCTAGTAGGGGAAAAACTCCGTAATTATGAAAAGTAACAGCACAAAAACCTGAAACAAAACATTGATTTAACCGAAAGTAACTAAATAAATAATATCTATTGAATTTGGAAAATTTCCAATTTCAGAAACCGAAGTAATTGTAAAAACAGAAACTGATAAAATGGTTTATCAAATATGGCATTATACAAATCCAAATGGAATAAGAGCCAAAAGAATAGAGCCGGATATTGAAATTCTACCGGAACCGTTACCGTAATCAGAGATACTAGGAGGAACGTTAGGCTTACTCTGAGATGGTTGACTACTTGGGGTTGTCGGAGTATTACCGTTACGGCGGTCCTGATGTTTTACGTTACGGCGGTCCTGATGTTTTACGTTACGGCGGTCCTGATGTTTTACGTTACGGCGGTCCTGATGTTTTTACGTTACGTTACGGCGGTCCTGATGTTTTACGTTACGGCGGTCCTGATGTTTTACGTTACGGCGGTCCTGATGTTTTTACGTTACGGCGGTCCTGAAGTTTTACGT